>CAJQZJ010032395.1:5609196-5680487 GCA_907164525.1 Lophiomys imhausi | reverse complement strand
AAAAAAAAAAAGAAGGGAAGAGGATGGTGGGGCTGAGGGGGAGGAGGGTGGAAGGGTGGGACTGGAGGGGGGAGTAGGGAGGGGATTGTGATTGAGATGTAACTTGAAGAAATAAAAAATAAATTATTTAAAAAAAATAGGCTACGGAATAAAAATGGACATTTCTCAAAAGAAGAAATATATATGATTAAAAAGAGTTTTTAAATGTTCCCATTGTTTTTAAGAATTACAGAGAAAGGATATGGAGGATAGGGAAAGAGCAGAAAGAGAGGAGAGGAGAGAGAGAGGGGTGGAGGAAAGAGAGAGAGAGAGGCTGGAGTCCTGTGTAGCACCTGCTGAGTCACAGTCAGCCTGTACAAGTTCACTAACAAGATCATAAATTAGAAAAGTGGAGACTTAGTATAAGGCCTAAGCACTGGGAACTACCTTGAACTACTTTACAAGCTTCTAACTGTGGGTGGCATTGATGACACAGAGCCTGGTCAGGTCCCATGTTGCACCAATAAGTGGCATTGTCTATTCCACTTCTTGGGAACATTTGCTTCTTTGTAAACAAACTCTATAATAGCACTAGTGTCTACATGAAGAGAATAAAGATCTACTTTTAGGTGGAGAAAAGAAAATGTGGAGATTCAGGGCGGGCGATTTCTTGATTTGTTTTAAAAATAGAGTCTTTGACCATCCATTACAGTCTCAATAGAAGCTACTCACCCTACAGACTAGTCTGCCCTGGGGAGTTAGAACAGCTACGACAAAGCAAGTATCCTTACATTATTTAAAACATTGTCAGGTCCATATTTTGAAACACTGTTGCCAACTCCATATAGAAAGATCTTCTAAGATCGTCTGTTCAACCTCTTTATTATACAGTCTGTATACAGACTGTCACCAAAAACCAAAAGGAAAAAGATGTCAAGATGACACTACAAAACTGGTTAACTCTCTGTGAGTTTGAGGCCAGCCTGGTCTACAAAGTGAGTCCAGAACAACCAGGATTAATTACACAGAGAAACCCTGACTCGAAAAACCAAAAAAGGAACTGGTTAAAGCCCCACGTGGGAAGCAGCAAGTTCGCTCGGTCTGCAAAATCCCACCAGCCTGACAACCCGAACTCCATCCCTGGAACTCATATGGGAAAAGGATAGAACAGCCTCCTACAAATTGTCCTCTAACCTCCACATGTCCACGGTGGTGTGCAACAACCCACCATTCATAAAATAAACAAATGTAATAAAAGCATTTTTTATAAACTCTTAATGTGATGTCAGCTCTCAAGAGCTGTCCCTTCACTAAAGAAAGCTGTCATAGGACAGAGGCTTCTTCTACTCATGGGCACATGGCACGTGGCGTGAGAGCAAACTGAGGAGATGTCTAAAACACCATGTCACTGAAGACAAATATTTGCCAAACTTGGATAAAAGCCTGGAATCAAAGTCTCGGGTAATATGGATTCCACGAGACCTTCTAGATTCTTCTTAAAAGGGGTCCAAGAAAACAATGAGTATAAAATATGAAAACAACTGCTCACAGCTGCTTCTCACTCTCTGTACTCTTACTGCAGCTGTGAAGAGTTGTTGAACTCCATTCTCCATGTTGCTTTAAAAGCATTTCAAAGAGGGTCCAAGAGAGCCAGTGCACTTTGGTAAATTGAAAACTATTTGTAACTAATGAGAGACTGCCATCCTGCAACACTCAGCCACAGAAATGAGTAGAGGACAAAGGGGCAGGAGAAGCTAGAGTCTGGACAGAGGCTCACAGGCAAAGGTACCTCTGTCTCTCAGGGTAGCCCTAAAATAATATGCCTCCCTCTGTATCCTTACAGAAAATTTCAGAATAAAGAAAGATGAATTTGCAGGCACTACCATTTTCCATGTCCTGTCTGTCCAGAACTGTAAGCATCTGGGAAGTTATGACAAATGTTAATTTTGGTGCCACTGTTCCCAACCACTGGAATTGCTTCCAAGCTAGAGATGAGGCTTGAGTTATGCAAATGACTGTGAGAGGGTCCGCCAATCAATCAAAGACAATGCAGTTCTGGGGTGTCTCCAGGGGACTGCTAATGGCAGAAGTAGCAGGAAGCACAGAAAGTCTATGTGAGGAAACATTGGGTGGCCAAGAACATTCGATAGCTTTCAAATGACAGGTAATGCATGATCTCAGTCCCAGAGACCCTGAAGAAACAAAACAGCCATGACTTGCCAGTAGGACACGTCACATGGAAGATGGTCTACCATTGAACAGTCATGTTCATCCATTTTCCTTTGCCTCCCTGTACTGAATAAAACTGGAATTGCAAGGATTCACAGAGAGGCCTGCACTCTTCTCCCAGAGAACAGTAAAGACTGTTTCCTGCCATCCTGAGTCTTAGTCTAATAGAGCCCGTAGTAAAAAAATGTTCTAAAAAACAGTAATTTATTGCCCTTAGCCCTAGATGCCACCATATTCAGATTCTGACAGGGACTCATTTCCTATGTCCTCCAGTAGCAAAAGGGATGTGTTCTCTGGTGTATATTTAATAAGAGCATAAATCTCATTCATGCAAATTCCTACCTTATGACTTGACTTATGACCTCCTACCACTTCTACTTGGAGTTAGGATTTCAATGTGTGAATAGGGGTCAGACAAAAACACTGCACAGAAGCAACTTAAGAAAGGCATTTGTTTTGTTTCACTGCTTAAGACAGGATAAAGTTCATCGTGACAGGAAGGGTTGGCAATGTGCACGTGAGGAGAGAGTCATGCTGGGCCCTCAATCAGAAAGCACAGAATGAATGCTAGCTCAGCTCAGGTCATGTTCTTCACTCCTTTCTATTAAATCTGGGCCTGAGAGATGGTGCCGCTTACATTCCTGGTAGGTCTTCCCGGCTCAGTTACACTTTACACATATACACAAAGATATATCTCCTAGGTGATTCCCGTCAAGTTGGCAATAGAGGCCAACCATCATAGATGCAAACATTCAGATTTCAGCAAGTTTTTATTCACAAACCCTTTGAAACTAGATTTCTCCATACTTAACATACTCACTGGGCTTATTGTAGGTTTGTTTTGCTTTGCTGTTTTTTTTAAACTTTTATTTTAGAATCTCCTGTAGAACTGTATTTGTACCATTTACTCCCCCACTCCCTCTAACTTCCCTAAGTCTTCTACTGCCTCTCAAATTCATGGCCTCTTCTTTATTATCCAGATAGATGATAGATAGATAGATAGACAGATAGATAGATAGATAGATAGATAGATAGATAGATAGATAGATAGATAGATAGATAGACAGACAGATAGATACAATTTGCTGTATCCATTAATGCTGCTCATATATACACGTGACCACTTGGGAATGGGTTCTTCCTTGGAAAATATCCGTTCTCCCTCTTAGCAGCCTTATTTGCCTGTCGTTCCAAGTGTTGCTGCTTCCATTGGGATGTGTAGACACCTTTGCACACTGTACTGGAAAGGATGAAGCTGAACCAGAACAAGTGGTCAGCAGGATCTCTGTCCAGCTGTGAGTACTGGGGGAGAAAGCCTTCTCCAAGAGGGTTTTCAGTGTTACAGTTCTTGCAGATAGTATTCAGTGAAACAGCTCTCTCAGATGGTAGTCAGTGAAACAGCTCTCTTTTATTCAGGGTGAACAAGGGCTCTATAAGCCTTGGGGAATGGGAAGGGGTTTTTCATGGTGAGTGTACATTATTGACTGGGGCTGTGGTGCTGGGAATGCTTCATTTCTGTGAAGAGGAATTCCAGGTGCTTGCTGGACATGTTCTTGTCTGGAGAGTGGAAGTTAAACTTGTAATTTGGCCATAGACTACGTGATTCCTCAGAGGTGGTGGAGGTCATGGTCATGCACCAGGGCATGCAGGCTCAGAACAGGGAGAGTGATATCCTTACTCCTGCCGGCCTCAAGATGAGATTTCCAAGATTTGGACTCATCTCAACCTCACTCTTGGTCCAGTTTTGTTTCCCTGATCCACAGCCCACACTTGTCTGTAGCTCTTCACCCTAGGGGTGGGACCCTGTGAGATTTCTTCTCTCTGTGTTGGCATTTCAACTGGAGTTGCTTTGCTTTTTAAAATAAAAGAAGGCTGGAGAGATGGCTCAGTAGTTGATAGGCCTTAATGCTCTGCAGAGGACCCGGGTTTGGTTGCCAGCACCCACATGGCCTGTAACTCCAGTTCCAGGAGATCTGACAACCTTTTGGGCCTCCTCTGGCTCCTGCATGCATATGGTACAAAAAAATATTCATGCAGGCATACAAATATACACATAAAATAATAAATAAATAGTTTTATAAAAATAAGAATACAGACCAGGAAGAAAAAAGAATATTAAGCACTCCAAATCTCAGGTGAACACCTTCCCATGCAGCCAGGATATAATGCCAGTCACCTGAGAGGACAGGTACTCTTCCTCCAGCACCCTAGTGGTCTGTGGCATCTAATGTAAGGTGGGTTTATGTATAGTACTTGAAAAGCAGTGTATACTTGGAAATGTTAAAAGGGAGTTGGAAGGGTAGTAACAGTAGCCACTGAATGGCAACCTTCCGGGGACCTGTCAGTGTGCCCCTATTAACAGATAATAGGAATTGTGGCAATCCCAAGAACATACATTGAGAGCAGAGAATTTACTAAGTCAGCAGATAAATCACTTGGAAGATCCACAGTGTCCTACAGGGCCTATGTTTGATGTGATACCAGCTGAAAGCGAGTTACCTACAAAATCATCCTCAGCCCCACTAGATGGTCAACTACCCAGCATCTAAGGATGCATTGAATCCTTTGGCCATCCCGAGAGGACAAGTCTGCAAAGTGAGTGCTGAGAGTGGAGCTTCCTGAGCCACACCCCAAAGGAGTGCTTGGTATCGCTTAAGAAACAAACAAACAAATGAACAAAAAAAAAAAAAAAAAAAAAAAAACTTTAGTCTCTTGAGAGCACAGTTTCCAATTTCTGACAAATCATTTGTCATTCCCTTTTAGAGCACTTTTAATCCTTAACAACACAGCCCACTTTCCCTTTCCATATAATTTTATATGGGATATAGCCACCAGTGCTAACATAGCCAAAATAAAAAGAAATATTTTAAATGCTTGTTTAGTAGTTTGCTAAAATTATATGTAAACTTTACAACATATTAGCATGAAAAGTATTTTTATAAAAATAATTCTACCTGCCAAAACAAAGTAAATAGGTGAAAAAGTGGTGGTATTTTATACTTTTTTAAAGAACCTATTTGCCTAGCTTAATAGAAGATAGCTAGGTTCCCATATCTATGTCCTCCTTGTCTGTTGAGATAGGTTGTTTTGATTGAAATGTGAAGAAAATCTGGCCACACAGAGAAATTTCTCAGGATATGGAAAGGGGTAACAAATATAATGGTCTTCTCAAATTATTATGAATATTCTTTTCATTATAACACCAAAACTCAATAGTGCCAACTTGGCATTACACCAAAACCTTTCATCAGTGCTAATAAAAAGCTCCAAACCTTAGCAATAACCTTTCTAGATTCAATTACATTCACGGTCGTTAGTGTGTCTTGTTTTTTAAGTAAGACTTAATCCATGCAAAACTTTCTGACATACTTTGGCTATCAGGAACTCACTGGTTTATCAAGTTATGAGATTTTTCCAAATGTACAGTAGAAAGCTTCACTATGCATTAATAAAAATAAACAACACAGTATCATATTAATAATACATTATTATGGAAGTAATGGTATTGTTCTGAACAATATTTTAGGGATAGTTGGTTAGTCCATAACCTGTGGGCACAGGATCTAGAGACTTGCCCCTCATCTAGGTGAATGGAAATCCACTTAGGTGGTTTGGAAAATGGTTCAGGAGTAAAGTGTACAGCCAAATCCTTTGTGAACTACCCATACAGACACATACCAATACCGTAAAAAAACTTTCAAGATAAGCAATTGTATGTTGGTGAATATTTATTGTCTAGGAAGAAAGCATCTACTGATTTCCATGACTACAGCACAGTTAATCTCAAACCACCAACAGGACATCATAAAAAAAAAAGTTGCTGAACAAGAGATGAGCCTTAGATTCTCACAATCTAGTGGGAGCCAGCTCTAGGACATCTATCCCATTTCTTGATGGAAATGGTGTCAAATAATTTGTAGACATTTAGTTTTAATTTCTGTGGTCTGTACTCAAACTATAGACCATTTACATCCTTGTCAATCAAAATATACTCATCTCTTCCCAACTACCAATCTTACTTCATTACAGTCAAAGCTCACTGCCTCTTTTTCCAGATCGCACCATGGTGTAGATGAAATCCTCAGAGGTCATGAATTCTGAGAAGGGTTTTATTTATGCTTACAATTACAGGTCATAGTCCATCACCGGGAAGTCAGAGCAGGAACGGAAGCAGGAACTGAAGCCGGAACCATGGGAAATGCTGCTTACTGGTGTCATTCACTAGCTTGGTTGCTTGGATAGCTTTCTTATACAGCCCAGACACGCTCCCCTAGGGATGGTACTATCCACATTGGATTGGGCTATCTTACATCAATCAATCATCAGTCAGAAAAATCTCCTACAGACATGGCCTCAGGCCATTCTGATCTAGGCAATTCCTCAGTTTAGGTTCTGTCTTCCCAAATGACACTAGATTGTGTCAAGGTGACAACAAAAATCTAACCAACCCAACACCCAGCCTACAGTAGTGAAATCTAGCTAAAAGAACTAAATAGAAAACATAGGCATGCAAAGTACATGCCCTCCCAAGCCTGCAGCAAATCGAGCCTATGATGTCACCAAACTCTTGATTAAGGCCCAGGATGTCTCCTGCCTGGTGAATGAGTGTCCCTTAGTCCCATGCCTTGAGCTCTTGATTCTGTGTCTGAGTCACCTTTTTCCCACAGGAAATGGGCTATTGTTTTAGATCCCCACCTCAAAGCAATTATATTAACAATCTTTCAATGGATTCTGAATCAAATAGTGTTTTGGTAAGTGTGTAGATACATATATACATAGAGAAGGATATGATATATACATGTGATACATTTATCTACTGAAATCGTATTGTCATTCACACTGTGCTGCCCTGATGCCTTTTGTCATTAGCTGTTTGTATTGGGCATTGTTTTCTAAAAGCATATGCAAATCTACCTCTGACTCATCCACCACTGCCATCTTATGAGGCATTTCCCATTTTTGTGAAACTTTACTTAGCTGAGCTTCACACAACAGCACCCTATTGAAATTTACTTCTACAGTCCTGGTCTTTATTTTCCTCCTAACACTCATCTCAGACATAAGAAGCAGATAAACAATTCTGACCCTTACCACATGCTGGACTTTATTCTGAGATGTAATAAGTACAGTGGATATAATCTGCCAGTAGGGTGTATGTGAGTCTCCAGGGCCACACAGCTAGAAATAGCAGAGGTGGACCCCACAAGGTCCTCTGATGTAAGTGTCTTTTTTCTTTGTTGAATCATTAGTCTTCTCATGTTCATTAATGAATGTTTAATGTCCATATATCTCATTAGAATTGTGTTGACATTGTTAAATCCTCAAGTAGGTATGCAATAAATATTTGTGAACTGAATGATATCATGTCCTAAACATATCCTGTCGGGGTCATTCTGTCATATATATTATCTTACGTAAAAGGGTTATTTTGTTGTTGTTATTGTTTGTTGTTGTATTTTTTTGATTGGGTTTTTTTTTTTGATTGGTTTGTTTTGGTTTTGTTTTGACAAAATAGCTGAACAAAAAAAAAACAAAAAACAAAAAGACAAAGTATGGCAGGAAGGGTTTGTTCTGATTTATAGTTCAAGGGGATATATTCCTTTATGGTGAAGAAGGCACAGTGACAGAAGGGGGAGCCCAGTTGGTCACGTTGCATTGGCAGGCAAGAAGTGGGGCCAGGCTGTGCAACTCAAGGTCCACCTCAGGGACCCACTTTCTCCAGCAAGGCTCTACCTCCTGAAGGGTCACCATCTTCCCAAACAGCTCTACCAACTGGGTTCCAAGTGTTTGAACACATGGACATGTACGGAACATGTCACTTTCAAACCACCTCTTACTGAATCCAGCAACTCTGAACTGATTGTTCCAAATTTATGGTAGAAGAACCTGGAGTGGAAACAAGTTAATTAGAGAGTCACATTTAAATTCGGGTCTATCTGATTCTAATGCAAGACCATATCATCGTTTTTTTAGGGCCAACTTGCCACAAATTATGATCACCGGAATAGGGATGCTCACCTAAAGAACTGCCCTGATTACCATCCTTGACCCAGGCATCCCCCCACCACACTGGATTGTGGGTAGCAACCATCTGGTAGCAGCCCGGATAAAAAGAGTATAGCAATAAGAAGATCATAGTGTCAGTTGCTATCTCAGCTTTCCCTCTTGCTGACCACTGATTTACACTGTTTCTGATGATGACAGCTCCTTCACTGCTTTGGAAGGAGTGTTTCCAGGCTTCCACACTGGCATCAGGATTACTAGCTGTCCAGGAAACTTCCAAGTTTGGGGTGCCATATTGAAACTGTTGAAGCACCCAACCT
The DNA here is from genome assembly GCA_907164525.1 of Lophiomys imhausi. NCBI lineage: Eukaryota > Metazoa > Chordata > Mammalia > Rodentia > Muridae > Lophiomys > Lophiomys imhausi. Next base: position 5,671,956 of record CAJQZJ010032395.1, on the reverse strand, counting down.
TGTTTTTTTTTACATTTATTTATTTATTTATTTGTTATGTATACAGTATTTGCTCTACATATATGCCTGGGCAGATCTCAATGTAGATGGCTATGAGCCACCATGTGGTTGCTGGGAATTGAACTCAGGACCTTGGGAAGAACAGCCAGTGCTCTTAACCTCTGAGCCACCTCTCCAGCCCTGCACCCAACCTTGTTAACTAAACAATTACTTGATTGTTGGCCTCCTGAGTGATACACAGTTACTGGTGGACTACTCCAAATGCTGAGCCATCTAGCCTCAGGATTGAGCAACTACTGGGTTCTCCACCTCTCAAATGAGATTTATCTGATGTTGCTATTTTAATGTAAACTGAGCTAATAAATTATATATAATAAATTATATTTATATACCACATTTATGCTATATACATATATATGTATACTGATATACATTTCCTCTAGGGCAGTGGTTCTCAAACTGTGGATTGTGATCCCTTTGTGGGTGTCAAATGACTTTTTCACGGGGATCACTTAGGATCATTGAACAACACCAATATTTACATTATGATTTGTAATAGTAACAAAATTACAGTTATGAAGTAGCAACAAAAATAATTTTATGGCTGGGGGTCACCACAACATGAGGAACTATATTAAAGGGTAGCAGCATTGGGAAGGTTGAGAACTGCTGTTGTAGAGAACTCTGACTAACACAATCTCAGTTCAGACACACCAGTGTCTCTTGGTCCCACCAACCTTTCCCTTTTCTGAAATCTAGCTCTGCCAGAGCAACTGGAACCAGCTCTTGCCCCTGGGATAAATGTGCTTTAGGTCTTACTGTTCAAAAGATAATTTATGATACTGTAAATCCAGTCAAAGGCCTGTGGCTGAGGAAGTCTTGAGCTCTAGGCAAAGATTGCATTACTGCTATTAATTGGCATAGTTCCAAACTGCCTTCTAACTGTATCATGTCTGTTTATACATGCAGACAAATGCTACTCTAACCCTTAATAAGAGAAGTCTTTCTTTGCAGTGAAGGTGGTGAATGCAGAGAACCATGGTTGGTCAAGGTGCTGGGACTAAATGATAGCTGAAAGGTCATCACTAAATAGGACATTATGACAAACAACTCTTCCAAGGCTGAGGAAACATGGCTAAAGAAAGGGCAGAAAGAATGTAAGAGATGTGAAATACTGCCTTCTGAGCATGACATGGCCATTGTCATCATGACCGCACAACAAATGTGAATGCCTGCACTGGACCTAGACAAGACTAGGCCTGGCAACAGTCAATTGTGGGTAGGGGAAGGACTCATAACATCCTACCCCTCTCTGTCAACCTACTGGCAGTTAGCGGATTGTGTGAGAGGCACTGCTTCTCATCTGCCTTCAGTTACATAGTGATGAGCCCAACTGGCTGCAATGGATAGTTCCAAACCCAAGGTCACACAGACAGCCTTGAAAAAGTTTAGAGGGTCACAAAACCAAGGCAAAAGCGATGTGTGTGGGAAAGGGACTTGAAAAGAGAAGAGTTGACAGCAAAGGTTAAGAAGAAAAGAGGTTGGGGATGACAGCAGCGAGAATATGTGGTACACATGTATGTAACTGTCAAAGAACAAATTCAATAAAATTGTGAAAAAGGAAATGCAGACAGTGCGCCACTTATTATGATAATGATTACTATTACCATTATTGTTGCTGCTACTATTATTAAGGAAGTTTCTGGCCACACCCAAGTGTACATTAGCACTCAACACAAGTTCATTTCAATGAAGCATCATCTCAACTGCCACTGCAGGGAACCACACAACACAGTCACATCACATCTCTGAAATGTGAAGCGGATATGAGTTTGCTGCTCAGTCAGTCAATTCTTTTAACGTCTTGAAATTGGGGAAGAGAGGAAAAACCTAGGAACATGTTCTTTGGAGTGAAGCTAACTAGCACCCATTTACTGCAAACCCAATAGACTAGTTTCCCCATGCAGCATAATTAATCCTGGAGCATCACAGGTGGCCTGTATTAGGCACAGCCCCGGGCAGTACAACACAGCTCATAGTGCCACGGTCTCATACTGCCCTCTGCAGCCTGACTACGGTCTTCACACTGCTTTCCCAGATAGTTCCTGGTTATCAGGACTTGGCATGCCTTACTGAAGTACTTCAGGTCAAATCATGCACACCTTTGCTTTGAAAATAAATAAATGAATAGCCATTGAATTTGCTGTCTATACAGTTATATTTATATCCCTTATTTGATCATATAGAAATGATGCAACAGAAAACACCTTTAAAAGATGAGCTAGAACTTTTTTTTTTCCAGTAAAAGGGACTGCATTGAAAAGGCAAACACACTTTTTTTGGTTTGATTTGCTCAGCCCACCTCTCCCTCTAGCTTGTCACCATTCAACAATAGTGACAATGGATTTCAACATGCAACTCATTAGGGGAAGGAGGCACCATCTAGGTCAAAATGCTTTTGTGTGACAAAACAGATAATCCACAGGGACAGAGGGACATAGGATAGAGTTCTCAGACTCAGTTCACCTAAGAAAGATCTTGACCAAATACCTGTCCTAAAGCTCAAAACAAGCACATTCAAAAAGACTAGAAAATGTTTATCTGTCAGAGAATGCATCTTTTTTTTTCTAGAATCCATGCATTTACTTGCATTTGTGTACATGCATACATGCTTTGTATACATGGGCTTGAATAAAGACAGCATAAAACTTGAAAAACTCACCAATACCATGCCAGATAGGGTAAGAAATGTGAGCTGCCCCACAAACAGCCTGACCATGTGTGCACTGTGCAAACCCTTTCTGTGAATGTGCTTTTGTAAAGAAACTGGCTTGAGCCCATAGGCAAGAAACAATTATGCATCACTCTATATCAAGCCCTTGGGCCCCTTTTTAAAAATACATTTAATCCAAAGCCAGAGATCACCTTTCCAAACTGCAAAGTTGGAGGAAAATAGCTTCAAATCTGATGAAAGTGGAGGAAGACCTTCATCTGAACAACAAGGAGAAAAAATACAATGTCCATGTTTGGAACCTTTAAGGATGGGGTCAAACAGAGCATATAGAAAAGCACAAAATAGTTAAAAGTTGCCACCTCATTGTTTTCATCTCAAGTCCAGTCAGATGGTCAACCTTTGTTCAAAACCCACCTCTCATGTCCTCAAGTTCCCACTGCCCCAGCCCAGACCTGTCTGCCACAGTTGCCCTGTTTATCTGACTTTCTATCTCTCTCCAGCATCCACAGGTCCATTCCTGTAGCCCTGCTTGTTCTTCAAGATGTAATCCAAGCTTCTCTTTGATGATGATATGGGAAATCATGCCATCCAATCGTGTTCTGCTTAGGACAGCCCTTGCATGTCTTTGGTCATTTCTGTAGAAGTCACCTTGCATAGGAAATGCCTCATGGGCATGTCCTTCAGTCCCCTGAAGATTCCAGGCATTGCCTAAAGTTGAGCATTGTGTACTTAGCCTGCTGGCCTGCTGGGTTCCCTGGCCCACACTGGCTCGGCAAGCTGCCTTCAGATCAAAGATCCATTGAGCAGCCGTGCGTTTACTCTGAGTAGTGGTCATCATGTCCAGCATGGGTCCAGACATTTTCTGGGCAGTTGACACCCTTTAATTAAATGAATGAACTAAACACTGGCAGGAAAAAAAATGAAGAGTGACTGCATGAGGTCACATATGCTAGAAAATATGTCAGTCCACAGATAAGCTTGACTAGTTAGCAAACGGGGAAATACTGAGAGGCCCATTTAAAATGATTTGATAGCTCTGCCCATTGCTCCTTATTGTATAATCACAGTGATGAAGAGATACTCCAATTCTCTCTCTCTCTCTCTCTCTCTCTCTCTCACACACACACACACACACACACACACAAACACATGAGAGAGAGGGAGAGACAGAGACAAAGACAGAAAAAGAGCACTGGGGGCAGGCTGTGTGTGTGTCTGTGTGTGTGTGTGTGTGTGTGTGTGTGTGTGTGTGTGTGTGTGTGTATCTGTGTGTGTGTGTGTGTGTGTGTGTGTTTGTCACACCATTGGCACAGACAGATCTGTCTGGAGTTTCTAAAACATCAGCATCTCAGCATTTACCAGAATTTGTAAAGCTATAAAGAGAGAGGCATTTAAGAACATGTCGCTAGACAGACTTCAGGAATGACTGAATCACTGCAAAGCAAAGACTAGAAAATCACTAGGAATGTAGGAAATATTTTTTCTCCTATCTCAACTTTGCTTTCTCTTTCTCCTTCCTTCTTCTCACTCCCCCAACAGGCAGCTCAATCTGTTTCAAAAGTCCACACAAGGTCTTGGTCCCACTGGATGTGGCAGGAGTGAGGCAGTCACATGACTAAGCACAGGGGCTAATTCATAGGTCGAGGCAATCTGTTGGACTGGGCATATTTCTTAAAAGGTATCTACCACATTAACACAAGCTATTGGAGAGTGAAAAAATGAATATAAATTGCATATTAGTCCAAAAATAAGTATATCTTAACAGGACTAAACCACAGCAATTAGCAAAGGGTTACAGATTGAAACACTCTATTCAATAATAATAATAATAAAGTTGCATTTGGCATGCTCTTTTAAAGTCTCCTAAAGACAACATCCAAGAACCACTTTTATACATAGATGAAATGTTTATGTGAAGACGTTTAAGGAAGCCCATGTGAAAGGTGGAATTGTTCTAGACCAATAAAAAGGGCAAAAAAAGGGAGTGAAAGTCAAGAGGAATATACTGAAGGAGTAGGAAGTGGTTACAGTCAGAAAAGCAGTCTTTTTCAAACCTTTCTGGGAAACCATATGAAATTGTGTGTCAAAAAGCCCCAAGTATGCATAACCTTGTGGTTATCCCAATTAATATTTCTCCAAGAAAGAAATTGTGCTGTGAAAACAAAATCAGAAGCACCCCATGTTGCCAGAAACAAAAAGGCTGATGTGCAAATTATAGTACATCTGCCTGGAAGATTGTACATCCATGGAAATGATGTTATAATATTATTTATATTTTATATATAATTATATGTAGGTAGTTATAATGATAGAAACTGATGGTTATAAATACCAGGTGATCATTTGAAGAAAATGTACCTGAAAAATGCAAATGTCCCAAAAGTAAGTTATAAAATTATACATATACTATAACCAAACTCATGTTATACATATACTACAGCCAAGCCTGTTTCTCTGGAATGTCACAAATAAGGAATCTGTACAACTGAAGATACTTGTATGATGGAATCTGTTTTACAGACTTTCTGTGGTGCTGCAGCAGTATTTAAAATGTTTGTTTTCATTTACATGCGATTCATGTCTCAGCTCTTGAGCTTTCAGTCTTTCCCTAGAATGTGTCTTTTGCTCGGAAATGCAGCTTCCAGGAATGGGCTGAAATTCCCGCCTTCCAGGAAACCTGACAGAAACCCAAGTTCCTGAGTCAGCCTTGCATCCCTATTTCTACCCTCTGCCTCTACCACCATTGTGCTTGAAAGCAACTTGTTGGGCTGAAATGGATTCCCGTAACCCCTAAGCCAACCAAGAAAAAAGCCAGATCCCAGTAGCAGATGGTTCATCTTACAGTTTTCATTTATTTTCTCTACACGCCAAGAGGGGTTACATTATCAACTGGGAGGGTGACCAAACTTCTCTACTTTAGAAAATGACTGCTTGGCAGTGTGACAGTCACCCAAGGGAATTGTAGCATCTTTTGTCCCAGGGAAAGCTCTGGGGGGGGGGGGGAGTTAAATCAGTGTAATTAATATAAAGAACCCCTTCTGTCTCAAAAACACAAGCCCCATACATGGTAAGATGAAGTAGACATTATTTCCCTGCGCAGCACAAAAACTCTTTTCGCCCACCCCATAAGCCTTTTATGGATTTCATTAAGGACCACGGGTGTCTCTAAGTTATTTATTTAGGAAACGCTGTTATTGTCTTAATGTAAACCCAACTCAAGATCAGTTGACAGTTGGAAAGCTGCGGCAGAAGGTTTTCAAAGGCGCCTCCTTGGAAAGGGGCTTTCCATTCAGCTCCAGTTCCTGTATCATACTGCCAGTCCTGCTCACAAAATAAACAAATGTTTGTTTTACAACATGGCAAAGGGACTCCCATTCATCGTGGGCCAGATATGAAAACAAACTTCCACGTATAAGGGCTTTTGATACACATGACTTACTTGGATGGCAAGAGGCTCACTGGGGAGTGCTTAAAGCTTATTAATATTGCACAAAAGACTTTTGTTTATAGTTTCACTGGACTGCCTGGGAATCACAGGACTCAAGCCGCCACCCGGCTGGTGTCCTAGCATTTTAGCAGCCTTTACCGTGTGGAGATTGTGAAAGTACAGCTGGTTTGGAGCCAAAGGCAAACTTTCCACACACCCAGGTGAAAGAACTCAGAACTTCAGGCCTCTGAGAACCAAGCTTGGAATTAAAATGAAAGAGCAGAGGGGCGAGAGCTCCCCCTACAGGTACAAAACTAGATGCCTCGGACCTACCTGCTTGGAAGAGGGTAACTCAGAAAATACGTAATCTGTGGCCCTGCCTGAAGCGACATTTCCCTTTCTGTTTAAAAAGTCTAGGCCTACAAGTTCTACTCTCAAAGAACATTATGAAAAATCCGTTCTCTAGGTATCTGTTTGCTAAGCCAGTTAGGAAGGTGAGCAATGAGGTACAAACCTATGTTTTCTCCATCTGCCCTATGGTCCAGTGATCACAAACCACCTGTGGCGTTTGGTGCTGTAAATGTTACTAGACCAATGGTTGCAAAAGCAGGGGGTTTAAACGAAGGATGTGTGCTATGAAAGAGTGCAAATTAACTTTTTTTTAAAAATTTCCATTGCATGTTGAAACATTATTTGTAATATATTAGATTACATTTAAAATATTAAAATTAATTTTACTTGTGTTTTTTCCCCATGTTTTAATACAACTACCAAAAAATATTTATTCATCATATATTCCTATTTGTGTTATTCCAGACAATCAAAACAATTAGTGTTTAGTAGCACAGCAAGCCTTGAGTCTATAGGAACGTGATTTGTGTTAGTTTAGTTGATTTCTTTTTCTGATGCTGGGGTGGACAACCCTGAATCTTAGGCATGCCAGGCAAAGTGTCCAACCACAGAGCTACAGCCACAGCCCATCCACATCCTCTTGCTTTAAGCATGCTTATTCCAACCACATACCTGAATCTGAAAACTAAAAGGACTTAAAAAAAAAAGATTTTAAGGCAAGCATTTCTGTTTAAAGTTCGTGTGTGTGGAGAAGTTCATAAGAAAGGGCATATTTTCTCTCTACAATCCCCATTCTCTTGACCATGCCCTTCATTATTTAACTACAAATAGTTCCAAGAGAAAGAAATTCCTTCTACTAGAATAGTCTTGAAGAATTGCTTTCAGGTCACTAGACAGTAGATATTTGCTTATTCCCCTTTGTAACTGGCAGCCTCACCCACCCACCTAATCAGTCTCCTTTGTAATCCATCATTAAGATATGAGATAAGCAGGATTGTACAAGAAATGTGTGCCTTTAGGGTCAGCCCACCTAGCTCTCTGTTATTCAGACCAAGGGGGAACACAGCCACCTTAATTATTCCTTCTAATAATTACTATATTCTCCTGCTACTTCTCTCCATTCTTATCCTGCTTTTCATCCCCTCTCCCTCCTCCATCCTCCTTCTCTGTCCTCCTCCTTCCTTTGCATTAGTTATGTATCTTTTCATCCACCTGTTAAAGACACTAACATCTATTGAATGTCTTCTATGTAGATGGTATCTCGTCTAGTCTTTAAAGTACATAAGACTTTTATAGCAAACAAAACAAAAAAACGGTGACTCTATTTGCTAACTTTCTAAAAGTTCAAATTTATCTGTTGCATCTTAAGTGTCCATGTGAGCTGCTGCCCTTATTTCTGGTATAAGGTGGAAAATTACCCAAGGAAACAACAAATTTGTTCATATACAAAAGATCTATAAGCAATGGATTTGGAATTATGTCTTGTGCTCCTAGAATCTTAGCAACCTGTGCATTCTTTACTGAAAGACAGGCAACACTAACCATTGGCAAAAACATGCAATAATAAGATCTAGGTTAGAACCATCATCCTAATTTGTAAAGCAGGTTTAAATGGTATCAGAAACTACCTTGGTAAACATACTCACCTTTCAGGCACCACACCCACCAACCTGCCCATGCGAAGAATAGCAGAGACTATTCGGTTTCATTTGGTACACTGCCTTGGGTTTATCCTATTTATTTTACTTTCCAAAATGGGCAAAATTATATCAAAAGATACCAAAGACACAACAGGTTAATGATGGTGAGATTACTTCTGAAATGATTTCCTGGAATTTAGTCTTAAATTTTTATCAAAAGCTTATCCAGCTCTATAGACCACACAGATGAATTGATGCTCCTAGAATACAGGCATAGTGAGTCGAGAAAGTAATCCATGCTTTCTGAACCTCTTCCATCACAAAGGTCAGCCAAAGTACTTGAGATTATCAAAGCAAATTGCAGCCACTCTTTGATATTATAGATGAAGGTGCTGGTGTAGACTCCAATGAATAAGCATTTTAGTTACAAACTAGAAGGAACGTGGCCTTCTAGTAAATAGCTACAGGGAGCAAAAATTGAACCAATAATCAAGCCCCTCATCGTTTTGCCACAGAGAATAAAAGGGGGCAGAAATTTGACCAAATGAACTGTGGACCTGGGCTACCGTGCTCAGAGGCTAGTGCAGTGGGACAGGATATTCGCTGAAGGTATTCACTGGTATGATTTTCCGTCTGACCGTATTTTTCTGGTGTAGCTGCCAGCACCTTATAATCCCAGCATTGTATTCACCAGCAATTCCTCATCCGCAGAAGCTGAGTCCAACTTCACTCTTGTAGGGGCTTGTGAATCAGCACAGACCAACAAACAAGCAGTGTTTCCAGGATCTAGATGCAAAGTCACAAGTAAAACAGCAAAACCGTAGTAGAACCAGGCTCTCTCCATCTTTATGCTGTGTTACCTTCAACACACGCTTTTCATCGTCAAGGTTACACTGCGGTCTGAATGGTCTGAACTGTGATCTGTCAGGGGCAAGGAGCTCCACAGTCACCATTTCTAGGGGAGGAGAAGTCAGGAAGAACAGAAGGGAGGCTCTTCATAAGAAGGAACAGAACAGAGTTTCTATCTCGGGGGGCTGTTCTGGAAGTCTCACTTAACAATTATTTTTTATATACATTTATTTATTAATTCAAGTTACATCTCAATCACAGCCCCCTCCCTCCCCCCCTCCCAGTCCCAATTTCCCACCCTCTACCCCCTCTCCCACCTATCCTACTCCTCCCTCCCGTGAGGGGAAATTCTTATCATAATTTGCTAGCTTATAGTTACAAGGGAAGCAAAAGGCACTGTTTCCGGAGTAGAAACCAGTTTATGTTGCAAAAGAATAAGGGGAGAATAAGATACATGTCAAATTGATAACTACCTGCTACTCAAGTTGCAGCTGAAACAAAGAAAAGAAGAGTTCCATGAAGGTTGAAATGCTTATTCCAGCTCTTATTGCCCAGTTAATGTGTACTTAACAGCAGACCACAGCATAGGCTCCTAATTTCACTATTCTGTTAGATCGAAAGCTTGCTTATTAAGATTAATTGCAACTTGTACTGCATAAAATTCCTCAATATGGAGGGGCTTTGTTCTTGGATCTATCACAGCCACATGTAGAGCAGTTAACATTCCAGTTATGAACTTGATTAAAAAAAAAAAAAAGAATCCCATCATCCAGTAAAGTCTCAACTGTCCATTGTACTTAATGTGACTAAGGAATAAATGACGCACCTCGCTTCCCCGTGGACAAATGCAAACAGTGATAATGACACTTAAGAACTATCAGGGCGTGGGAACAGATTTGCACCATTACCTGGACACCTGGCATGAAAGGGACGCTTGGTGACACAGTGCTGAGGTGTGCAGTGGTAGCTGTGTGGCACAGGGATGAGGATCTCGGTGGTGACAATGCTCCTGAATGATATCCATCATGACAACAGTGATGGTAACCTGAACGACAAACTACCTTCGCCAAAGTGGGATCACTCCAATGTATAGTGATGCTTCCAATTCCTACTATTCTTCGATGCTTGTAAGCAAGTCTATTATCTCATTTATGTCTCATATGCCATGAGAAGAGAGAGAAATCACTATTTTAAAACTGATAAGGTACAAGCTCAAAACAAAACAAGTGACAATTTCCGCTTTGTCACAATATGTAGAGATACGGAAAGCCAGCGCTAGATTCTTGCCTTCGCCCCTGACAGGGGACACTGAATTATACTCCTCTCACAGAACAAGACTCCTTTACCTCACCAAACTCAGGCATTTCTTGAATATCTTAAGGTCTTTATGTGCATGACTCATGTCTTACTCAACACTGAATATGCCTGTGTCTAGAACAAAACCTTGTCCACATGGAGCCAGTTCCTCAGATTTTATTAAAGACAGTGGTATACTTAATTGCCTACAAGCTCAACAACACTTGTGATCAACATAAGATCAGATGGAGAAAGAGCAGGGGCCTCACTAGCTCCTCCTCCATGGTAACAGGGAAGCCTGAATTTGGTTCTTGGATCGTGGCTGGAGGAAGGTGACCAAAATTTGATTTAACTGTGTTGGAGTCGCCTTACTTGCAACACAAAGAGATGGAATTTCAAATACATTATGATAACTTTATAACTCTACCACCATGATTGTGTTACTTTATAGTTTCTAAGAAGACCACCAGGTAAATGCTAGAGAGACCACTACAGGGTCAATCTCCTTTCATTCTTTTTGAAGATCTGACTTGCACAGCACCCCTTCTTCCTCGCCTTGCTAAATTATGCCCCCCACAAAAGCAATCTTCTCTACATGAAGCACAATTACTGAAAACAGAGATATTTTCACCCCAGTAAGTGGCTGTTCAAAGACATGGGCTGAATGTTTCACTCACAGGTGCCTAGTCTCACCCATATCCCCAGGACTACGCATCCACTGAAGTGGAGACGAACATTTTAAATGGTAGAGTCTTCTACATGGTGGCCCTTTGAAATCCTTGCTCCATATCTGAGCAAATTCATTCTCTAACTTAAACTCAAAAAGTCCCATGATCCTATATTAAAAATATTCCCATCTTTAAAAGATCCTGACATCAGATTCCTAATTCCAGTTCCTAATCCATTCCCATAGAAGAATCCACCATTTTAAATGTGAAAAAAAAAAGCCTTAGCATCCATCTTCCATGTCTCAATAATCAACTGGAATCCAGTGACAGCCTCGAACTGTTTCCACCTTCCAACTCGTTTTGTCTGGTAACCCCGTGGGAATCCCCTTTTTAGAAAAAGAAAACAAAAGGTGTGGGAACAGTGAGCCTGATGAATCCAACCACCCTTCTCACCACAGCTGAAGTAAATCATCACCGTCCTGTTACGTCCCCGTGGGCTATGTACTAGCGTTGGTTGATAGTGACAACAATGACAGGAGCAATAACAAAGAGCATTTTGAACATCGTGTGTTGTGTGCCACGCTCAATGTTGCGAGGGTGTTTTCATTTAATCTTAAGAAATTCTCCGGCAGTCCTGTTAACCCCCTCGGCTTCCTCGTTCCTCTAATGAGGACACTGAGATTGAGAGACGATAAATAACCTTAACTATCACGTTGGAACTGAAAAAACAAACAGGACTCAAGCCCAGATGGGTGTGTTTCTGGAGCCATTGTGCAGTGAGCTAACTTGATCCTCTGAAGCAGGAAATGGTAACAGGGAAGTAACCCCTTCAGCCAGGAGAAGGTACAAGAAATTCCCAGGCATTAAAGCTGCAGAAGCAGAATCATATCAAAGACTACCTTGGGGGGGTGGGGGGGTGGCTGATAAACAGGAAGATGTCATTTAGACATGCATGTCTGTGTGTGTCTATCTGAGTTGTTGTTTTCTTTCATTTCACTTCACTTCATTTTGTTGTTTTGTTTTGTTTTGAGAAAGCTTTATGCTTAGTTGTACAAGCTGTTGTCAAACTCCTGGACTCAAATGGTATTCACACCTCTACCTCCCAAGTAGTTGGGACTATAGTCATAAACACAAGGCCCAGCTTAGGTGATTATTGTTAAACTTGATTAAACCCTGAAATATCTGCTATGTTGGAGAGAACTGCTCTCTAATATCTTCATAGCCAAATTTAAGAGAGACATAAGTTGGGAACTTTTCATAATTTGGGAACACAGAAATAATAACAGTAACAACTGAAAGCACAAAATTCTTTTCTTTCTTTTATCACCTGTAGACCTCATGGGGCAAGGGGCAGATGGTAAGACTGGGGAAAGCTAGTCTGTTTTGAATAGCTTATTTACAAAGCTACATTCAAGCCATCTATGAAACACCATCTGCTAGGCTATTGCTTCCACAAAATGACAACATTTTGTTCCGTAGCAAATAAAAGTGCAACCAGAATTCTATCAGCATGCTGTGTTTGGGAGAGCACCAGCACTTTTCAAAACCAACTTTAATCCTTCTCCAAGTCCAAGGCAAAGAAGGCTCCCCTAAGTATAGTAACCCAGTCAACATATTCATTCATTCATTCATTCGCAAACTCACTTTGAAAGAAAGTTGGCCCGTGTGGGCTGCCAAATGTGGAAAGTTAATTTTACAATGTGAACTGTTTTCACCCTGGGCCAAGAGACAAGCATAGGTGCCCTGCGACCTGAGTCTGATTTAGTAGGACCTTGGGACTTGGGAACATGAGAGTATTTCTTTAAGGAGCTCCCACCTTCTCTGACCCCCTCCTTCTCACCCACTAAAACTTCCAAAGAATGTCTTTCATGTGCTCACCTTTCACTTCACAACATTCACTGTGCCCAGAGCCCATCCTTGAATCCTCAGCTCATTACATTACCCCTGAATCCAGAGAAGTCAAGTTCAGTCTTTAAAGCTGGGAGGAGGCAGTCAGTAAGGACATCAGTGCCTGTCCAGGACAGGAAAAGCCAACCTCCACCTACTGAAAGGGAGAGAGAGAGAGAGAGAGAGAGAGACAGAGAGACAGAGAGACAGAGAGACAGAGAGAGACAGACCAAGGACCATTTATTATTATTAACAACTGGAAGAAACTGTAGTTTAGAGGGAGGATCTTTAGATGGAAAATTCTAGAGAGACCACAGGGTTCTTAGCTCTGTCACTGACAAGTGATATGGATTTGGATATGTGGTTTAGTCTCTCTGGCCCCTAGGTTGTATGTCTATAAAATAAGGAGATGGGACTACAATAAATGTCTCATAATAGGACCAGAGGCCAGAGATTTATTTCTGAAAATTAAATCAAATCTCCAAAGTGAGGGGGTGAGGGAAAGAGTATTCCAGAAACTGAACTAAAGTTCCTAGAGAAGCAACAACTAATTAACTGATAAGACTCTCAGTGATTGTGGTAGTGTTGGAATGTTGCAGATCCAGAGCTGAGTTATAGTTTATTTTGGTATATATATATATATATATATATATATATATATATATATGCATTTGGTTTATATGCATATATATATGCATTCCTTTATCATTAATAGCCATCCCTTGCCCACCTCTAGGATTGCTGTAACATCCTTCTGACTACCAAATGAAACTTCTTGGAATCTATTAACTGAGCAAACCACTATCCACCACCAGTCCAAAAGCTAAGAATGTTATCAGATAGCATCCATCTGAGGCCTAAGGAAGAAGATTCCCACTCTATTCTAACCTACCTAGCTAATGTAGCCACCAGGGTATTTAAAATATGTTGATTCAACCAGTGGATCAATGGAATCAAATTGAAGACCCAGAAACGAACCCACATACCTATGGTCTCTTAATTTTTGACAAAGAAGCCAAAACTGTACAATGGAAAAAGGACAGCATCTTCAACAAATGGTGCTGGTCTAACTGGATGTCGACATGCAAAAGAATGAAATTAGACCCATACTTATCACCTTGTACAAAACTTAAATCCAAGTGGATCAAAGACCTTAACATAAGGCTAGACACACTAAATCTATTAGAAGAGAAAGTGGGGAAAACCCTCGAACTCATAGGCACAGGTGACAACTTCCTGAACAGAATACCAACAGCTCAGGCTCTAAGACTAACAATCAATAAACGGGACCTCATGAAACTGAAAAGTTTCTGTAAGGCAAAAGATACTGTCATTCGAACAAAATGGCAATCTACAGACTGGGAAAAAAATCTTCACCAACCCCACATCTCACAGAGGGCTAATTTCCAAAATCTACAAAGAACTCAAGAAATTAAATGCCAAGAAACCAAATAATCCAATCAAAAAATGGGGGACAGAGCTAAATAGAGAATTCACAAAGGAGGAATCCCTAATGGCTGAGAAACACCTGAAGAAATGCTCAACATCCTTAATCATCAGAGAAATGCAACTCAAGACGACTCTGAGATTCCATCTCACACCTGTCAGATGGCTAAGATCAAAAACTCAAATGACAGCACATGCTGGTGAGGGTGTGGAGAAAGGGGTACCCTCCTCCATTGCTGGTGGGAGTGCAGACTTGTGCAACCACCATGGAGATCAGTCTGGTGATATCTTAGAAAACTTGGAATAGCTCTACCTCAGTACCCAGCCATACCACTTCTGTGTATACATCCAAATGATTCCTCACCGAATCACAAGGAAGTTTCCTCATCTATGTTCATAGCAGCCTTATTTGTAATAGCTGGAAACTGGAAACAACCCAGATGTTCCTCAACCGAGGAATGGATTAAAAAAAAAAACAACAAAAAAAAAAACTGTGGTACAGCTACACAATGGAATACTGCTCAGCCATCAGAAACAATGAAATCATGCAAATTGCACCCAATGTATGGAACTAGAGAAGCTCATCCTGAGTGAGCTAACCCAGACTCAGAAGGATGCACATGGCATCTATACACTTATATTCGGATTTTATCCATTTAGTACAGGATAACTATACTACAGCCAATGCACCAAAGGGAACATGAACATAGACTTTGTTTCCTATCAATGAGACACTTTGCCCTAGTGGTGCTGCCTTGTAGGCCCCAATGTATGAGGAGGCTCTTGGCCCTCATATGACTGCTGAACTGGGGCAGGGGACTGATAAGTAGGGACACTCCACTCCAGAAGAGTGGGATGGAAGGGATAGGGGGTAAAGGGTGGGAGGGCGGGACTGGGAGGGTTGGAAAGAGGGTACTGTGATGAAGATGTAACCTGAAGTAATAGATAAATATTTTTAAAACAACATGTTTATTCATGACTTTCTTGTTCTGTTAGTGTACAAACTTCATGAAACTGCTACCACATTGGAGCATGGAATTTGGGGGAATCTGAATTCTGTTCTGGGGCCATGGTCTCTCATATTTGGCTTCAGAATGAACTATCTCCTATTATTTTGAGAGAGCTATTTCTTGACTCATCAAAGCTAGCTCTTGGCAGCTAGGAGCTGCTCATGGGGGGCAGGGAGAGTATCATTTTCTTCAGTGGGGTAGCCACCACTGATAAGCTGACCTTGCTCCAGGAAATAACTCCCCACCCATACATGGGCAAGAAACTGGAATCAAACTCGATAGGTCACATATGAAAAAAAGTCGCGAAAGTAGGAAGGGGGTGTGTTGGGAAGAAGTGTGTGAGTGGGAGAAAAGGGGGCAAGAAAAAAGAGGGAGGGGATGGCTACAATTCATCACATAGATGTATGAAACTGCCAAGCAATTTAAAAAGAAACTAAATAAAGAGGGAACATGCAGAAAAGGAAAAACAAACAAACCAGAAGGTCAACTGCTCTGGGAACATCACCTGTTACCTCCAAGGGAGTCCCTGGGAAGTCAGAGTGGTCGATGACATTGCCTATTTCCTAACTCTGTAGCCACTTCCACACTGTGTGGATGGTTTAGGGGAATGGTACAGTACAGAACCCAGTGCGTAGACCCACTCTGGTCCTGGAGTCTCTTTTCAGCTTCCTCTGTGACCTTGCCCTCTTATTTTCTTTCTTTTTTTTTTTTTTTTTTTTTTTTTTTGGTTTTTCAAGACAGGGTTTCTCTGTATAACAGTCCTGGCTGTCCTGGACTTGCTTTGTAGACCAGGCTGGCCTCGAACTCACAGAGATCCGCCTGCCTCTGCCTCCCAAGTGCTGGGATTAAAGGCGTGCGCCACCACGCCCGGCTCTTATTTTCTTTATTACAGCTTTTCTGGTACAACTGTAAGTTAGTTATTGATGCCTACCACAAGTGTAGAAAACCTCCCTCCTCAAAGAGCCTAAGAGACAGTTTGTCCTAGAGCCACATGTGAATGAGCGTGGCAGTCGGCTTACAGCAAAGTGAAGAAACCTCAGCTATGGCCCTCAAGCGCTCTCTGATGACATTCTTAGCTTTGGGGTCAGTGGAGGGTAAGGGAATTTTCAGACATTCCAAAAGAATTTACCTGATAGCTACAGGGGTCACACACCAAGGTGTACAATAAATGGCTGTTTAAGGGACTAAGACAACCCAAGATAATTTGGCTCTGGACCCCAACATCCCAACCTCTCCACCATCATCGAAATTGTAATCTGTCAGGTTTGTAGAACATTCAGTGTGCGTGCAGCTTCCTCAGAGCATCACAAATGTCAGTGAACTTTTCTGTTATTGTGCAATGCAGTTTACATCATATTGGTAATAAAAAATAAGCTGGGCTTGGAGTTCTTACCGCTGAAGTCAACAAATGCTTCATGCCCAGACATTTCCCTCATTGCTCACCCAAAATCATGCTGGTCATCATCGCCAGTATACCATCACCTGCCTCCCAGTTTTGGCATGGAGACTAAGTGAAATCAATGCACAAAGTGTTTTTAGCATAATGTTGAGGGCAGAAGGGGGAATGGGTGCGATTGCTATTACTGGTGACACGGATGTCCCTTCTCCTCCTAGTTTCTCTTTCACTGCCCAGACTTCTCTTAACCTAGATCTTATACTTCATGGTTGAGATCCAGAAAGTAAGTCCCTTTGGGAAAAGATCTCCCCAAGCCCTCCCTCTTGCCTGTGGCTTCTCATTTTGCATCTCTGAACTGAACACCTACTTGCGCGAGGCACTGAGGATACAAACATGATGGAATGAGCCGGTGAAACAGCAACTAAGCCTATAAGGGTCACTTTTACCAACAATGTAGAAATCACTTTAACAGACAGAGCCAACATTGCCAGTCCCACCATCTGCCACCCTGGGGAGGGGGGCTTTTAGCAAGAAGGCTTCGAGGGACCCTCAGCTGAAAAGTGCAACCTTACCTTCTCTAGGATGACATAATCATTAGGCATACAGGACATTTATTACCATTCCTCTTCTCCCTGCCCTGGTAGCCCTACCTTAAGGCTGGTAGTGTACATCCCCCCTGGCAAGGAAGGTTGTATGTTCGCTGCCTTGAAACCAGAAATGTGTAGCATCGAGTCTGGACCCTCGCCAAATTTCTACAGGGCATTAGCAACAAACTGGTGAAGCTCATTAAAAAAGAGAGAGAGAAACCTATAACCATTAAAAGCCCATTAAGCAGCCTGTCATTTTGTAGAGCTAAATAGCCCACAGTAATCAAAAGCATATGAACCCCAGCTGGGATACCCAGTGAATTGTTTCGATTTAGGGGAGAATTCATCAAGAAAGATTGTTCTTGGGATTGGGTTGATTTTTCTCCTTTGGTTCCTGGCCCCACGTTCCATTATAATTAAAGTGATTGATGCACCTCCCAGACAGAGGTGAGAAGTGACCACCAGAGCCAAAACATCTGCCCTTCCAAGCAAACAGCTAATACAGAACTTCAGTAAAAAGGCACGTAACTTGAGGTTTCCCCCTCTCCACTGTCAATTACGTATGGCATAGTCAACTCGCTGCTCCCCAACTGGTTTATATCTGGGTTATCTGTGAAATTTCTCTTTCCAGCATAGAGAAACTTTGATCCATGAACAAATGATGTTATAGAAAACAAAGAATCAAGTCCAGGAGGTGCCTCCCTGAAATGAGAGGTAGACGATTCAGCCATCAACTAGTGAATGCCTTCTTGCCCAGGGATTGACACTTGCTAATACTAGCACAACAGATTCAATGTTTCCAATTTGCCACAATTCTTCCACCTCCTGGGCCACATTCCCTCCCCTGCATGGAGGAAGCCCAGCCAGCCAGTCCATTGCTCATTAGTGTCCCCATCAATGAATGTCCACATACTGAGGGAAGAGGTAAAACTCAAACAAATACTGTATGATATCAGTTAGTGTTGGTAATTCTGTCCGACAAGAGTGGAAAGAATGGAGAGGATAATGACTCAATGCAAATGTAAAAGGTGACTTAGAAATTATTTCTACATGCTTGTATATTCCGCCATGACACTATATAAATTGTCAAAATGTTGCTATAAAATGAAGGTTAAGATCTTCAATCCAATATAAAATCCATTGAGGTCAATCACATAGACCCTTTTGATATTTTATCATTGTCTTTTTTTTTTTTTTTTAAGAAAACCTCTCCTCCAAAATCCAACAGTTTGATTTAAAAACAAAACAAAAAAGTCATGCCAGGTGTAATCAACATTTCCCCACATTCTCCTGCATTCCTCTAGTGGTTTTGGTGTAATGGTTATTAAAACTATTTCTTCAAGGCCCTTGAACTGTTAAAATTATCCTGATGTCCACCTCCATTGCTGACTGGAAGTTACAACAGGGATGTCTTTCTCTCTGTGTCACCTTAGAATCCTGGCCACGCAGAGCCTCCCCTGCTTCCCCCAGCCACACACCTCAATATTGATGGTGTGATCTCAGTCAGTGTTTCCAGCCTCAGCATTCCAATCTCTCAGAAACAGTCTGTGCTAAATTCACCAAGCAGTTAATGAGCTCACAAGCTGCCCACACAAACTCATTTGCCTTGGGAATGAAAACAAATTGACTTCCACTTGAACTGAATTTGCTTAAGCACACATTGTGGATGACACATATGGATGGTCTTCATAAATAGAATTCCTCCTGTGTCTGGCAGAGGCCCTCTGGCCTCTTCTCAGATCCTACATCCAATTCTGCCCTTCCCACCAGCTTTAGCTATCACTTCCACTGTCCCAAAAACCTCTTGTGGAGCATCAGGTCCAGCCCAGGGATATATCCTTTTGAATCTTTCTATTATTATGTATAAATTATCTTGAGCTTTAGATCAGTTAAAGCAATAATTTAATTCCTTGGGTACAAAAACATGCTCATCACCACCTAACTACTTAAGAGTTACCTAAGGGTATACTCTTAGAAGGGAAGTCACTGCAATACTTACTTCTCACAGCACAAGAACAGAAAGAACAGCATGGAAATGTGACCTTGGCTTCGTTGAGCAGGACAAGACCAAGTTGAATAGGGTGAGCATGAACTCTATAAGGTGGCCTCCTGGATGGGAAGTAAAATCAACTCTCAACCCACATCATTGTCGGGATTCTCTCCTCATTACTCCATACCAAGGAACACCTTATGTTAGGGAACCTGGGGAGATGTAACTTGCTGCTGGACAAGGGGGTCTCTGACCCATATGCTCTTTCGTCTTTGAATGTCCAATTGTAAAGGAAAAATAAACATATAAAAGGCCATAAATCGTCTTGCAAAAATAAAATCCCCTTTTTAATGGCTAATGTTTTAAGTTGAATTCCAGACACTTAAAAAAAAAAAAAAACTTGTTAGACCCCTTCCACTCTGTTGCTGCCTTGACCTTTGCCCTTTCCAAAGTCAAGGAAGTTGCTGGGCTTTTTCTCTGTTGATGAAGTTCTGTAAGGGATGCTTGTGTGTTAGACATTTTCATGACTATGAAAGACAAAAAAAAAGATACAGTTTAGAACAGGAAGACTGATCTGGGCTCACAATTCTAAAATATTTCAATCTGTGGTCAGATGGTTCCTTGTTTCTTGGCCAGGGAAAAGCAGAAATGTCACACAGGAAGGGCACAGCAGAAGAAAACTATTCACTTACAGCAGTCATTGAGCAAATAAAGACACACATGAAGGGTCAAGACATGTTATTCTTCAAAGACATTCCTCCAGTGATATAACTCAGTCATGTCCCACCTGTTGCTTTCTGCCATCTCTCAGTAAGGCACCTTATTATCAGTCTATCAATGGGTGAGTCAGAGCCCTCATGAGCCAATCACTTCCCGAGAGCCCTATCTGTGAATACTATCACATTAGAAATCAAGCCATCAGCATCTCTTTTGAGGAAGTACCAAAGGGGACTAGTAAAACTAGACCATAGCCTTCTATTTGTAATAGTAGCATGAAAACAAATACATACTTTCAAGTCATTTTGGTGTTCTGTGAGCCTCTTGTACCTTGATGTATGCTTGTACCTCTTGTACTCTGATTCTCTAGGTTTAACTTTTTTTCTTCTGCAATTTTATTGAAAACATTCTTTGTGCCTTTGCTACAGTCTTCTCCTTCTTCTGTGACCTTAACACAAACGCTTGGTCTTTTGATGGTGTCCCAGAGCTCTCCCACCCAAATTCTGTTCTTTTTTTTTTTTATTTACTTACCATTTCCCTTTATTGAATGACCCACTTCCTCTACCCTGTTTTTCATCCATGATTCTTTACTTTTTATAAGATCCACATTTGATGCATATTTTGTTGGGTTTGTATTTGGCTGATTTCTTCATTTCAAGCAACATTTCAGTTCCTTTTTTTCTTCAGTAATTCATGTCTTGGATTGAGTTCATTATTCCATTAATCTACTTCTTGTTGTTGTTCCTTCCTTGGAGCATATCCATGTCTTCTTTGAGTTCTTTGACATACTCACAGTCATTCTTCTGAATTCTTTGTCTGGAAGTTCTTCCATTTTCTTGGAGTGACATTATTATGGGATTAGTACTTTATGTGGGAGACATGTTGTCTTGGTTTTTGGTTTTGTTTTGGTTTCTGCACCAGGACTTGCACATCTAGAATAGTTTGCTAATTATATCCATTCTCTCTCTTTCTGTCTCTTTCTGTGTTTCTCTCTTCTTCCTTCCTTTCTTTCTTTCTTTCTTTCTTTCTTTCTTTCCTTCTTTCTTTAATATGCCAGTCTTATCAGCTGAGATGTTTACAATGCTCAGGAGAGGACTGAGTGTTGAGATGTGTGTCTTCCTCTGTGGATCTGGCATGGAAAATTCAGAATCAGTGTTGGCTAACCTAAACAGAAGTTCAGGGTCCCCTACTTTCTACAGGATGCAATACAGACTGAGCTCATGATGAGAACTCAAATCAGTTGTGGACTAAATACTCAATTCTTTCTTCCCAAAGTCTTTTCTCTCAAGTCCACAGTAATCTGTTCCAAAGGATGCTATACACACAGTTCTTTCTGTTGATCTGCCGCATCTGTCTTGTGGCACATAAAGAATACAACTTTTGTTTGACAAATGCTTCTTCTATGTTCTTTTACTTACACAGAGTCTTTACTTGTCCAGACTCCTCCCTCTTGTGTGACTTTCACTCTATACATGACCTTGGGACAATGCAGAAAGTAATATAACAGAAGTCATGAGAAGACCTGATTTTGGCTCTTCTGCTTGCAAGTTATATGACTTTAGTTCTCTGGGTCTTTTTGTGATCTGAAAATGAAAACATTATGTCACCTAAGTCTGTTGCCTGTGATCAGCAGACCACTCTGGCTGGGGCCAAATGTTGACTGCACTATGCTGACCACCCCGGCTCTGGGGGCAGTGGGTAAGAAGCGCAGAGTCAACACGCAGACCCTGGGACTTGCAATGCAGAAGCAGACTCATTTAATCAAAAGAGGAAATCTTCTTTTTATACTTATCATCCATTGTCCCATCTGCCCCCTGGGCTGCAAACTGCTGCTGTGGCTCCTCCCCATTGGCTCACATCTCATTGCCCAGTGATGTCATCAGTCTCCAGGCAGGTCTGGACAGGGAAAGGCTCTATTTGGAAGCCCAGCCATGCACATGCGAGTTGTTTAGCAACAGGCTCCATGTGCATGACCTGATAACAGGGACTACATCCTACCTTTGTGGTGGGACTCATGCCTGCTAGGGCAGGGCATATTCCTTCTACATATTCCTACATATCCACCCTTTCTGTTTTATTTTTAATTTAGCACAACACTGTGGGAACCATAGTTCTTTTGCTCTGATCTTGTTGACCCCACCTCAGGGACCCCAGGTATAACGGACTGTGACTGTCTTAGGTTGACCTGTAGAACAGATTCTTACCCATCACTGACTACCAGTCCTCAAAGGGTGCCATCCCTGGAGAGTGCATAGGGTGTGTAGGGTTTTAAACAGAGACTTCACAGATATAAGTCCTTCCAGTCCTGGCTATGATCGTTACTACTCACTTTGTTACTCTTGTATCTCAAATTGGTTTTGCTATGACCCATACCTATGTCCAAAGATGTGCCATGCCTTCTTCGTTACCCTTATCTCCTGTCTACATCCTCAAGTCCTTTTCTACTGTCTCCCCCATGGCTATTTTACGACATCAGTTAGTCTCTCCCTCTCATTTATGTCTTCCTCTGACTATCTGCATGTTCAAATACTTACCCAGGTCTTAAAACCAAGCTAAGAAATTTTATTTGACCACGTAACTCTGTCACTCTATACCACTTGCCACTGAGTTTCCCCACTGGATATTTCATGCCATCTTGGATTAAGCTTTTATCATCAACTCTTTGCAACCTTACACCTGCTTCCCATCCCTCCACACGCTCAAGATTTACTAATGCTTACTCTATCATCAAGATTTCTTTTGCACAGCCCAGACGTTTGGGGGAAGAAGTTTCTATGAAGGCAATACTGCTGGGCTGGGCAAGGCATAGCAGTACAGAGAAGAAGCCAAGAAAAATTTGCCAGGGAACTCTAAGAATAAATTATGTCAGCAATATCCTGACCTGTAAGGGAAAAATTTTCATTTCCATCCTTTCTAACTGGCCATCGCGGGCTTGGATGGGGCAGAAGATAAAATGTGAGTGTTTCATTCCTTTTGAGCTTACTAGTAAAGTTGTTCCAGTAAGTCACACATGTGGGAATCTGGAGTCAAAATTATGTCCAGGTTGAACAATGGGACACCTAGAGCACTAAAGGATATCCCTATGAAACCAATGGTGAAGCAACAGCGTGCATTGCTACCACAGCATGCCACTCATCCCTCTTCTCAGTTCTTCAGCAGTGTTGACAAAGACAACTTTGAAGCTCATGGTCTGGTGGTATTAAAGGAAATCACCCCTTCCTAGCAATATATTCTTCAGCTAACTCATTTCTTCTTTGCCAGTGGTCCTGTCTGTAGCCTCAATCTCTCTTCTTCGTTTTTGTCACCTAGTAACTCACCTACCTTTATAGTTTCAACTACTGCATCTAAAATGACTCAATTTCCACATACAACTCCAATATATCAACCCAGCACTCCAAAATCAATATGCCAAAAAAATCATTTGTTTTTCCATGACGCCTGCCTTTATTTTGACTTCGTATGCTACAATCCAAAGAAATAACTTTAATATAGTCTTTAATTTGTTTTCATATCATAAAGAACTGAGTTCAATCATATTTCCTTTGTCACTACGTTAGTTCAGAACTTTTCTATGTTCTAAGACATGTATTCCAGGCTGAGCTTGAACTCACTATGTAACTGAAGCTGGCTTTAAACTTGTGATCCTCCTGTCTCTATCTCCCAAGTTTTGGAGTTATAGTTGTGTACCACAACACGAGCTCATACAGCACCAGCAATTCAATCCAGGGATTCAAGCATGCTAGCTCTGCATGAAATATGTGAAATTTCACGCATGGAAATACTCTGCCAACTGAACTGAATTCCCAGATTCCTTTATTGACTCTTGGGTAGATATTCATAGCAATTCTGTACTGATCTCCCTGTCCTTCCCTATTTCAGATCTTTCTAGATCTTCACTGTGACAAAATAATGCATAACAGCATTACATCACCATTGCCTCCCCTCACCATTCTTTGACTTCATTCTGTACATGTAGTGTTTCACCCCAAACCACACACAACTTTACCAATATCTACCCTCCCTTCAAGGTCCACAGCAAGGTTGGCAAAAACTTTTACCTATGTCCCACAGGTAACATCTAGTATACCATCCATTTTTATAAATAAAACACTTTCTGTGAGCACATCAACACTACAGTCACTAAGCTAAGGATCTGTGACTGAGACCATCTGGTTTCCAAAGCCTAAAATCTTACCACCTGGCTCTCTCTGTATAAAGCTGATTACTATTCTAGACTATCATGTGTCCTCCACAATCATGACAGTTGGACTTCCTGTCACTGTGACAAATATTTAACATAATGTAATGAATGGAGGCATTGTTTGCACTCACAGTTTTGGAGGTTTTTTCCCATAGAATTTGAATTTTGTTTTTGTTCTTTTATTATTTATTTTTATTTCATGTGTATTGGTGATATGTTTGTATACATGCCTGTGTGTCACATGCATGCATTACCCATGGAGCTTAGACTCACCTGAAACTAGAGTTAACAAATGACTGCTGGGGCAGAACCTGGGTCCACTGAAAGATCAGCAATGCTATCAACTGCTGAGCCATCTTTACAGTCTCCTGGTCCACAGTTCTTAGTTCCATTGATTCTAGGCTCACGGTGAGACAGAACATCCTTACTTACCTCATGACAAGGTAGAAACAAAGAGAGGAAGGGACTCAACAGCAGGTGTTACCTCCAAGTCATGCCCCCCAAGTGACCTACTTCTTCAGGCTATGCCCTACTTCCTATAATTCTACCTCCCCGAGTAGTAATCCCATCTGGGGACCCACTGCTCAACACATGACACTGTGAAGCACATTTCCTATTCAGACTGTGATACCAGCCCTCAACAAGCCCTGCAGCTTACTGCCCAGATGAGATGTATTTGTCTACACTCCAGAGCTGTGTTTCTCCAGAACCTCACTGGCTGTATGTCCCACTTAATCTTCACCATGGTTCCCTGTGAAAATGCCAAACACTTCAGGCCACATTTGTCACTCATTTTGTCCAATACCTGACATCTTAATGGTAAGCGTTTTGTAGGTGTCAGTCGATGGGAGAGACTAAAATCTTGAGACTTCAAATACATTGATGGAAGAATGGCTAAAGAAACTCTTAAGAAATATTAAAACACAGAGGCTAAGTCTTCATAGCATATGCTTACTTTTTTAACTTGCATAGTTTTTTTTTCAAAATAATATAAATAATAGGTAAGTGTATTCATTGACTTTTTCTTTCTGTGATGAAATATCATGACTTATAGGCAAAAGAGTTTAGTTTGGCTTTCAGGTCCAGAGAGCTAGAGTCCACAATAGCAGGGAAGATGTGACATGGTACACACAGGGAACAGAGAGAGTGAGCGGGAAGTGGGATGAGGCGACAAGTCCTCAGGGCCTGCTGGGAGTGATGTACTTCCTCCACATCCTAAAAGTTCGATAACTTTCCCAAACAGTGCTACCAACCGGGGACCAAGTGTTCATATACATGAGCCTATGGGGACATCTCTCACTCAAACAACAATAAGTACCCTATTAAAAGTATAAAAATTTCACAACCTATTCACAGTGTCAAACAGTACTTTTTTTCATTCCATAACCTTTGACAAACTAAAAATGACAATCAGCTAGAACAGTGGTTATCAACTTTCCCAACACTGCGACCCTGTAATACACTTTCTCATGATGTGGTAACCCTCACCCATAAAATTGTTTTTGCTGCTACTTCACAACTATAACTTTACTACTGTTATGAATCATAATATAAATACCTGATATGCAGGATTTCTGATATGTGTCCCCCAAGAAAGGATCGTTGGATGCCCCCAGTGGGGTTGCAACCCACAGGTTGAGATCTGCTAAACTTGAAGATGAATGGAACATTATTATAGTTTACTATTAAGCAAACATCAGAGCATCTGAGAAAAGCTTCAGTGTGCTCTTAAATGCCATTTTACAGGCTGTTCCATTCACTCATACCAACTGCTAAGAGGTAAAGCCCTTATTTGTAAAGTCCATAGATCTTTGTGGATATCATTTTCTGAATCACTTCCATGTCTGAGAACCCCTTTATTCTTACCATCTGACCAAACAGCAATGCCTTTGCCAAGTGAGTCCCTTTCAACATGCACCCACATTCAGCTAAGACAAGGCTTCTGGCCATCTTGTTCTGAAGGCGTCACAGAAAAGCAAACATGACAAGGAGTGGCCCAGTTAGTTTTTATCTGCAAGGACTCCAAGATACGCAAAGGATATACCCAAATTCTGGGGAGCTCATCAGTCCCCAAATATGGATTGATACTGAGTCATGTACCATCTTTTCCATAATACAAACATAAAATCAGAAGACAAACATAGGAACATATTCATCAGTTTGACATTGCCAGGGCATTTAAATGTATCATTTGTATTTTACAAGCCATTAGAATTTTTATGAGACCTAGCTTTGGAAGTATTGTGCTGACAGAGGATTGTATATATAATGAGAGGACCCCCTATACACACAAATAGTGCTAAAGGGCTTCCCCTTGGGCAGAACTTGGATTTCTTATTTTATGACTTTGTCTGTTGGATGTTCCTGCACAGGCACCATCACCCAATCCCATTTCTCCAAGAGAAAGTTGTGAATGAACTATACCCCTATCTCAGCTCCCATGATTTGAAAAATCAAAGGGGTAGGGGGAATGAAAGAGGGGTGACAAGCGTGGATTTCTAAAAAGGGCTGAGTCTCATTACATGTGTACTACAGGCACCTGTTGGACTAATGGTGCGCTGATCACATGTGATTCATTGCTAGCCCTGAGACAGTAATCCTTTTTCTGCCCCCTCAGTGTGTGCAAATGCTGTCTCAAATCTATGGGTGTTTTCAACCTATTTGTATTCCTTCTCCACAATAAATACTTTTATGTTTCAGGGTACATTTTTTTCTACTGGACTTTGAACCTAATTTCTTCCAGAATCAAATTCTCCTAGGCTTTTTTCATATTTGGGGGGGGGGAATTATGTTTCCATGGACTGGGTAAGAAATAATCCTGGAAAAGAGAAGTCATTAGACAGAGCTGTCTAGCTGATTAATAAGAAATGCCCACCTTGATAGAAATGAAAATCTAGTTCATAATTTCCAAAAGCCCTCAATACAAATAGGGCAGAGATAGAAGGGGTTGTTTAAAACAGAAAGTACAAGTTAACACCTGTTAATGACTCATTTGTTGGCTCACAAGCTGTTAACATTCAAACAAACTGGTCATTAAATGTTGCTATTACTTATTTCAAGGCAAAAGTTATTAGTGCTCCCATTTGAAGACTTAAGAGAAGGGCAATGCTCACGCTGCACACCTGGTGTTCTCCCAGAAGGCTAAGGACAGCCTTCTAACTACCATGTCTGGATTTTTTTAAATAATAATAATAATAATGGCCATTCTGTCACATCAATTACCTATTTCCGTTGGCAATCAGAATGGGAGATGTGTTCTGGTTCACAGCTTGATACCTAATAAGGACCACGTGAGTCTTCATTACTCCATAGGACTATTATGGTTTAGGGGTCTGATCTGCCTTCTTCACCATCCTGCTGTAGGACTCATTATTATTCAATACACTTCTGATAAAGCCCAGAACATTTTTTTTCATCTTTTCAGCCTTGTGTAGATTATAAAACATTTGATGAGAGATGCCTGAGCATTCAGACTAGAGAATATGACAGCTGGTAGTAATGTGGTGGAGAGGAGTTTTATAGGTGGTGGGTTTTGCTTCAGGCTACCTCCCCATATAATGACAGAAAGGTGGTCACCTAAACACTTAAAACCTAGAAATTGTTGAAGAATCTTTTCAAGTGCAGCTCTAAATCTACTTCACTAGTGAATTATCCAAAATAGTATCTGTGGGAGGTGGGGGGAATTTAACCTCAGGAGTGTAAATTAATGTCAGTTAACAACTTGTGGCTATTTTTTATTAGATGCCTCAAAGGATAACAGAAAGTATGTATGTGAAGATAGACTCTTTTCTTCATATACCTTGTACCATTTTGAGACTTGAGTTGCCATATGTAACAAATAAGGATTTGGGTCATCCAGTTTCTTGTTCAGATTAACAATGAATGTTCCTCAGCATCCCATCCTTACATTATGTATGATATTGGAGATAGACTTCTGCCAAAATGGGTTAGTAGTTCATCTAAAACTCATGTTTAACTGAATAACACTTATTTTGTCTAGCAAACCTGTATAAGACAGTTCACTATTGAAGAAAAATGAAGCACTCTGGGTTCAGTGGCTCCTGCAATTGATAACTCACATGAATCTCAAGGAGAGGGTACAGATTGCCAGATCCCACCTCCAGAAGACAGTGACCAGAAACTGTACTGGCTGACTGCAAGCTTTGAAGGTGAGTCTATTATCGGTGCAGGAGGCACAACACTGTTCTTCTACAGTATGTCAATTGACTCCTCAAATTAAAGAGAAAATGCACTGTAAATTGATTAGCTGAGGACTGACAACTAAGGTTAGTTTCCCTAAGCTTACATTCTTCTTTTATGTATCACCTGGTTCCAAAGCTTTTATCTTGAGCTTCCCTATGCTTTTGAGGGGTCAGTGTCATTGCTGGTATGGCCTTATTTAAAATTGTATCCTATTTACTCACATGGCAATTAAGCTAGTAAAATTGGAAAAAAATATATTCTCAGTTACTCCCAGTTTGGAGGGCTCGAAAAAGAGAGCATGAGAGAAAAAAACACAAGAATACACAAAGCTGTCCTGAGTGGAAACAGACTAAATCAAGGGCCAATGGGTAGAGAACATGAAAAAGATCCAGCATTAAAATAATCAGAAACTAAGGGGGGGGGGGAATAATAGTTCAGAAAGAACTATTCATCTCAAAATGCAGTGGAGGGAGGCACTCTGCCAAGGGAAAATGGGGGCAAGGGGAGTAAAACCAAATGATGGGCTGCATATTCTTCCTCATATCCTAGGAAGGAGCACAGCTGCAAGCTCTTGACCTTGCCCATGAAAATAACTACCAAAGGCACAGAAGGCTGATCAGTGCCTACAGGAAGAACCTTCTTACCTGGTCGGGGACATTACAGGCATGCTGGAGCAGCCTTGCATATAGACATAGGGGACAGTCTACATTAAGTGATTTGGAGGGTCTAGGCTCTACATTCTAAAGCTATAACTTCCTAACCTGTCACTTGAAATCTGCCAGTTTAGAAGTATATTTATTTCATCGTGTTTCTTGTTCTCAGGTAAAGACTCCTCCAGCAAATAGACTTGTGTTTCCCTCAAAGTAGGGAGATTGCATTTAGCAATCGAGCAACGTAGGAATCTTTTTGAATATTTATCTTGCACAATTTCCTCCTGGATTCTCTTATGCTCCTCCTCCTTTAAGATTCTTACTTTGGTAGGCTCCTTCCTTCAGTTTGCTCCCACATCTCTACTCATTCTTACATTATTAACTATCCTTACCTTTGTTTAGCCTCAGGCTGATTTAACCTTAAAGAATCAGTCATAATTTTTAACCCAATACCAGGATGCTCTTAGAGTGGTTGAAACTGGGGGGAGCAAACCCATCTTCCTCTCTCTGTCTCTCCCTCCTCATTACTTCTCTTCAGCCCACCTGCTCTATTGCCTTTCTCTCGGCCATCCAGGATCCCGGCAGCCCAGTCTCCAAAGTAGTTGTAATTGTACCATGGCATTGTTGTAGCAGACTTCATAAGGGAAAGGCAGTCCCCCTACAGAACCCTTCCAGCTGTTAGTGCCTTCCTTATTTGAAAGGACTACAAACCAGAAACACAAAGTTATCTGTATGTTTCCTATCTCAAAAACAGAGGAACATTCCACTTAATGGGTCAGTGCATACTAATGCACTGTCTTCAAATTCCACTTTGAAAAAAAAAAAGTATTTCTCTCTTTTAAGGAAAGATGTTTGGAAAGTAAAAGGGTGGTTTATAAAAGAACTAAGAGAATGGCTTCCAGCCTCTAGCTGTCTGATTTCAGGTAGCTCATTCCCCTCTGTGAGCCTCGGCTTCCTCATCTATAAAATAAGGATAATAACCTGCTCTCTGGCAATTTTGCTGTGAAAAGTAAATGAGAACAAGAGTACTAAAACCACGCCAGCTATGTCTACAGTAGTGTGGCTGCTGCTAATTCTCTAAGAGGAAAAACTAGATAAACTGCAGTTCGCCGGTGTCCCAAAGAGATTGCTATGAACAAGCAGCAATTTCAAATTTCTAATTTCTTTTACTTTGCTCTCTGAATGGCTCAGAGGGGATGGATAGAATGTGAAAAATGTTCTCGAGCTGGTCTACTTGAGGTATTTCATTTTGTGACTCTGTC
Organism: Lophiomys imhausi; assembly: GCA_907164525.1. NCBI lineage: Eukaryota > Metazoa > Chordata > Mammalia > Rodentia > Muridae > Lophiomys > Lophiomys imhausi. Next base: position 5,641,642 of record CAJQZJ010032395.1, on the reverse strand, counting down.
TGGAAACTACCAGCTCATTTTTTTGATCAATGGCCATCCAAGCATTGGAGTTTGTGTTATTACCACCTAAAACCAACACTGAATGAGTCCCGGGAGCAAGAAGCACCAAAAGGCACTCGGCCCCTTTGGGGACATGGCTGTTCTACAATCAGATTCCAATCTGCCATTCATGCAATTTGCATTTGTGCACAGAATTCTTTCTTTCAAACTCTAATTTTCTAGCTTGTGGTTCAGGTTTTGTAGCTGTTCAGATGGTACTTTTTACAAAGCGGTCTATGAAGGCATTTGTAACTATCCTGTCTCAACTTCAAAGCATTCTAACTTTTCAACTTTAAACAGGTCTGAGCAGACATTATGTGAATCAATAGATCAATTAAACATTCCATGTTCAGGGTCAGAAATTTCATCACAGAAATATACATTTGTGTGTGTGTGTGTGTGTATCTCTGATATCTAAGACTTAAAGGTGACCTTTAAAACGTCTCTGTGGGTACTACGGAGAAAACTTGAATAAGGCTGCCAAGAAACTGATGAAAAGAAGACCTGTCCTCCACAGTCACAGCCCCTCTTTCCACAGAGATGTCAACCAATCCCCATCTACTCCCATCCTTCTAACAGAATCATGGGCAGACCTCACCAGAACTAGGTACCAAATCATTTATTATAAATAACTGCTAACACACATATTCTCAACATGCTTTTGAGTTTCCATCATTTTTGCAGACCATCCCCTTGCAAGCAGAAGGCTGCATTCACACAAACAAATGTGACTCAGCACTTAGCATGGTAGAAGTGCCTTAGGTTTAGAGTTGTGGGGTCACATAGCTGAAGATTAGAAACCTACCTTTACTACCTACTGTCACATCTGAAAAACTGGGCTGAGTCCATCTTTCCTCCAAGACTTTGTCAGCAGAAGGCATAATCCAAGTAGGGCTGAGACTGGAGCAAAAAATAAATAAATAGTAAGTTATATACATTACTATGACCCTATTAAACAAACATACCAGCTCCGCCTTTCCTACCTCTCTTCCATGACGGACCGAGTTCCCAGCTGTGGCAGATAGAACATTGAGCTTGGAAAACTCCACAACAGCAAACAAAGCTCAAAATTCTCCTTTCCTCTATCTCATATTGTATTCCTACAAGTTGAAAGAGAAAACATAACAAGTCTTAGGAAAACAGAAGAAACAGAGGGAATTAGAACTCCCCCAGTGAATGCCCTATAAGCCCATGCTTCTTGGAAAGATCCAGGCAAAGCTGGTACATGCCTTTCAGCCCTGAATCAGACCCAGCCACCTCCAGCCTATTCAATCCATGCAGCCTCATTAAAAGCGATTTTATGGATTATAGGATTTAACTTCGTGAGATTCTATAATCACATTGCCACTGTAATTGGCACATACGTACACATAAATCAGTCAAGTCCATGATTCTCTCTTCAGAAGAGGGGGTGTATCTAGATTTCTTCTATTATTTATAACATGCCACGCTTGGGATTCCTTGCTGATGAATCCTTGAGATGATCTGCAAAAATAATGGAAACTCAAAAGCATGTTAAGAATACATGTGTTAGAAAAGTTATTTATCATAGCATGGCCCAGTCTATCTTCACTTGCACATCTTTGAACCTTTTCTTTTCTTTCTTGTCTTTCGTATATGAATTCTATATTAGGCACCTAAATTTATTGCACTCTAAAGAATGGCAAGAAATGGTTCAACGCTTCGGAAGAAAAAGTGAGAGTATTCCATCTCCAGTCACAAAGACACTACTGAAGAAGCATGGTGGTCCAACATTAAATAAGCATTCTTTTTCTCACTTTTTGCATGTAACCAGCTTATTGGATTACTGTTTCAGGGCAAGACAAACACCAAGTCCAGTAACAGACAGTCTTACTTTCTGGAAACAGAACTGGAGTAAAGTCTGGAGGGCCCATGGAAAGCCAGCCCAATGCAGCATGCCAAGGTGCTGATTAATCATAAGGAAGAAACAGCATTTTCCTCTGATTTGTGCAAAAATCACTTACTATCCATCCTTCTAACCATTAACAGTCCAATACATTGGTGCAACTGGTCCCCAGAGCCACCACATATTCTCACAGTGTAGCCAAGAATCTCCTGTTGTGATGACATGCAAACCAGACCAGAAGGGAATCTGAGGTAGCAACACCCTCCTTACATTTGACAGATGGAGAAGGGAAACCACGTAAATGCTCTCTGTTGTGTCAGCACTATAGAAATGTCAGGCTGACCCATGAAAGATGAAAGATAGAACTGGAGGGCTAGGCAGTCATTAGGCTAGGTATCCACTTGGAGCAATAACTCACACCATGGTATTATGAAAATGGTTTTATTGCACTGGATTACGTCTTTACCCTCTCCGCAAAAATTACTGCTTATCAGCATCACAAAAATCAAGCTAAAACCTCTCCACCTTTTCTCCTCTTCTAATACAACCCCTCCTTTTGGACAGGAATTTAATAAAATGGAACATTTCATCGTTCTGGTTTCCATGGCTCTGTTGAGGCTGAAACCATCATCTCCAGCAAGTGCACAGAGAAAGGACAGTGTATGGATATTTGGTTGCATTGAGCATTTCCTCAAGTTCATCGGAGTACCTGAGGAGATACCTGGTGTCCGGGACTTTCACTGGACCGGATTTGGGAGTTGTAATGGGAAAGAAACCCTTATAAATCAGTGGTTCTCGATTCCTTCAAAAACAGTATGAAGAGGCTTTATTTTTCACGAACTATCAGAGTCTATGAGTAAAGAAGAAAAAAACTAGGTGGAATGAGAATTATATATTCACCAACAGCCTAGCAAAGCCTCTTTTTCCTAAGGCCCATGTACGAGTCTCACCAGCAGGTCAGTGGCACCACCAGGTGGAAATTACTATTCCTGTAGTGGAAGCTTCCACAATTTCTCACCATATTCAGACAACTGAACCTGATGTGAGTTAACATTCTAATTAGTATCCTCGGCAGAGTGCAAGACTTTCATACACATACAGACTATCATGCCTCATCCAGGCTTACTGACTCTGAATCTATGATTCTAGCAGCTCTCTGGGTCACCTAAAACATAGATGGCTCTGCTTTACATTCCCTACAAAAGCAATGTTATTAACATGGCTTTCCAGGTTATTTGCTGGGTTGTCAGTCGGTATTTTCAGCCATCATGTTACGAGTTGCCACTGAAGCTTTAACCGGTAAGATATGGCTGCCGCTTCCTGGGATTTCAGAATGTGAGGGAACTGTGAACAACACTGCGGAGTGCTGAAGCATCTCAGAGGGAACTCTAAGAACCCTGCAGACTGCAAGTCCCAAGCCTGTGACAGATGTCCCCAGACCACCTACCTGTACCCTACGGTGCTGCCTGATGCCTCTTGGGAACCCAGCAGTCTGAGCAATGCTTCCTAATGCAAGCATTTCTGACCTGGATAGGGCCTTGCCTCGTGTCCCTCTAATCAGTCCACCCTCTGCAAACATCTGTAACATGTTTACTCCACATAAATATTGGTTGTTAGCCAACAAGAACTTTTCAAATGCTTCGTGACAGAGACGGTTGACTTTGGACTCACTGTCTATACATCCTCCTACATTTCTTAGCTCATCTTCAGTTAGGAAGGCCACTGCAACTGGCATGTCTAGTTTCAGCCAGGAATTGTGAACCCACAAGTCCCAATGCCTCACTGAATGAAAGGAAAGAAATGTGCTCCTGATGGCTTTATAATCTAAGCCAGAGAGTTTGGGATTCTTTGAAGACACAGCATAGCCCAGCCTACCTCCACTCATGTATCTTTGAACTATCTTTTTTTTTCTTTCATATATAAACTTTATATCAGGCTTCTAAATTTATTGTGGGCTAAAGAATGGCAAGAAATGGTTCAACATGCTAAAGACTTTTCCTCATGTTTTCTCAGGTAAACGCACTCATTTCATTTTTTTTCTTAAAATAACAATTAGAAAGTAGGATGAGATTTGCCCTTATTTTATGATGTTCTGCATCCTGTTGTTTTCACTTAATTACCTCCTTGTCCTGGCCTTGAAGTTGGGAAGACTATTATCTATTGGGAATGGTAAATAACTGTAATGCACATATCAGTATAGTCAGTGATTATATGACTGGCAAAGCAATCATGTGAACAAGTCAGCTACTGCAGTGGACAATAGTCCAGAGAGCCTACTATTGCAGAAAAATGACTGGTTAATCCTGTCCTCAGTTGAATGAAAATTTCACTAAAAACTGGCAGGCTTCTTTTTTCTTGTCAACCAATGACTCATTGTAACTTTTCTCTCTTCAAATTGATCTTTAGGAGAAGAACAAGTGGGACAGTTATTTAATACTTCAGGAATATGTATGAGACATGTAAATCATATAAATCATATCTTAACCTTCAGTTCCAGAATCATATTGCCTGTTTACCCAAATTGTGTTCTAAAGGAGTTTTTCTTTTTCGTCTTTTAACTAGTATTTTAAAAAAGAAGAAAACAATAAAAAGTTTGTGTCCCAAAATATATTCTAATGAAGTACCTGAGTATTAGCAATTTGGATTAATAGGCCAAGAACACAAAGTAATTCTGATCTAGAATAGAAATTAATTCTACCCTGTATTTAGACTGTTATATGAGATCATGACAAAAGCCCATATTGCCTTTGGGTTTCTATATGAACATTTTTCCAGACCTGCCTGTATAATCCAAGGCATTGTAAACAGATTTCACAAGGAAGCATAGCATAGCCTCTGTTCTAAATCACACTGGAGTAACAGCTGACAACGTAAGTCTCACTTGTACCTGTCTGCCTCTGGTTAGTGGGAGCTGTGCACTAGTTTTCTTTTCCACTGGGGTTCACCCTGGGATTGCCACTCACACCAGGAAGACCCTGGAAGGAGTGCTTGCTTATTTTCTTCTCCTAAGTACCATGAAGTTCTTTAGAGATGCAAAAAATTCCAAGAAAACAGTTAGTTCTGTGCAACAAGCTTCTGTTATCACAAGCATTCTTGGGATTCCTTGTTTAGTATCAGCCATGAAACTCAAGATCCAGGGCAAAACTTCCCACCCTTAACTGGATTGCTTTAGGGCATGATGAAACTATCAAGTGTATATTACATATTATTAGTTCTCTTTAAGTTATCTATCAATCAAGAACCTGCAGTAAATGGAGATTGCTCAAAACAGAACATACAGTCACCTGACCACAGGCCAGCAATTTTTTGGAAAATATCTATCATGCAATCTTTTAGTATATCTCTGCATTTTTCTTTCCCTTCTATGTCCTTTGTTTTTCTTCTTCTCTTACTTCTGTCTTCTGTTTCTATGTCCATATGTGTCTTCACTCAGGTTTCTATAATCAGACAGGTCTGCATTTTATCTTTTACTTTTATGGCTTTGCTTTTTAGATCATCTCATTGTATATGTCTTGTCTAAGTGACAAAAACAAATAGATAAATATCAAAGGCACCCATTTTCCCAAGATGGACTCCCAAATGCTCACCCATGGATTAAGCAGAACTTTCTTGTTCTATAGACCTCCAATGGTCTATCTTCCGAGGGATTTTAAAAACAGAATGGTGCTCTGACCTATGATGCACTATAGTTAATCAGACTTTAGTTAATATAGTTAACCAACTTTCAGGTTGCACCAATTCAGATATGGGACTCAGCTTACTTCTATAGATGAATACTTACGTGCCTGGAGCCTTGCTTGTTGGTAAAGTTCATGAAAGCACACTTTACTAAAAATGTTGTGAAGATGGATAGTGTTAAAACCAGCACAAACAATCTAATCAGCTCAATATTCATTATCAATATTGTTAAAAGTCTACCATATTCTATCCACCAGTTTCTCTTTTCTTATGCCCCACCTTTTCTAACCCCAAATTTTCCCATTTCTTAATCACTTTTGTTGTCACTGCTATTCAGTTCTAGAAATTTCCTTGTGATCTGTTTTTGCCCTTAATGACCTATTGTGTTATCTTACAAAACAAAAACCAGTTTTTCTCTAAAGAGATGCATCTTAGTGCTAACTGATAATAGTTTTTTGTTATAACCTATTCCATATAAAGAATGTTATATAGACTGACCAAAACTCCCTGGTCATACGTGACCTCAGGTTCATTAAACATGGTCTTCTATGACAAGTTGTCTTTAGTCATCAGATTTCCATTATGTCACTAACATATTAGGATATCTGTGTCTTTGTCTGCACCTATAACTGTGTTTCTACTCATATCTTTCTACATGATTATCATGACTGACAGTGAATTCCAAACCAGGAGGAGAATCTTGTGTGCTTAAATTTCAGTCAAGGCATCAGAGAGAGGGCAAGATGGAAAGAAGGATGAAGAAGACACCAAACATTAATAATTTGCCTCTTCCGTAATCTGTCAAAAGTCATTCCTGAACAGTCCCATTGAATCCAGCAAGAAGTCCCTTTGCCTTAGCAACAGTATCTGTCACCTCCTTCCCTGTAAACCTAGTGGCTCTTACATCCCTGTGGATAAGAACTCCTGTGCAGGCTTCCTGGTCCCAGGATCTTCCCACTACCTGTCTGGTGGCTCAGATTAACACCTGTTTTAGGAAATGGAAACAATCAAGGAGAGAGTGTACCTCCTCTTGGTTTGAGGCTGCTTGCCCACCATAATCACCATAATTACAATAGGTTCTCACAGAACCAAGGCGAACACATGTGTGATAGGATCTGGTACCACACAAGCCAGGCACACAACAGTGGGGCTTTGTAGTTACCTGAACAGTTCCTCTCTTCGAGTCTTCTTGGGATACTCTCAGGAAGCCCCATGTTCCAGACTTCAGGACCCAAGAAAGCCATTCTAGTGGTAGAAACACCCAGATATCCCTTCAAGCAGGGAGCTCAGTGCCACCCATTTACAGGACAGCATCTGTCATCACGAATGAGAAGTGAGGCCAGAGAGATGGCTCACCACCTGACTTGGATTTCTAGAACCTACATTGTGGAGGAGAAAACCGACTTCCCTGAGTAGTCCTCTGACCTCCACCTGTTGGGGTAATCTGAAAGCTGTTTGTAAATTGTTGCTAATTACTAACCCCAGGATCTGATTGCCACCCAGGTGAGGACCATGTTGCGTATATATGTCTTTATTGTGTGAAGCTTGCTCTACCTAATTTAGAATTTATTGGTTGAATAAAATGCAGGAGCCTGGATTGGGTAGAAGAGAGGTAGGCAGGGGGCTGGAGGCATGGGTGGGGGGGAAGAAAGTTGGTGGGCTTTTGGAGCAGAGAGGATCATGGCAGGAAGAAGCTCTAGGGAGGAAAGGAAGGTGTCACACCATGGAAGTGTGACTTCCTTCTTAGAGAAAGAATCATATCTCCATGTGGCCTGGAACACTGGCATAGCTTGAAGAATATCAGCCCAGGGGACATACGTATATTATATGGAGTTTTATTTGGGGAATATAATTATAAGCTAGCTCAGAAGGGCTAAGATTGCTCAATTCAGGCTAAGGCTTGTTAAGATCCATCACGTGTCTGTGAATCTTCATTTTCAACTGGGCTAAGGGATATCTCTGTCACCTTATTAATAAGTATCAATTATAAATATTAATATTTCATTCAACATCCACCTGCACACCATGGCCTGTGCTCCACCCATTCTACCCCCCAACAAACAGAGTAAAAGTGGAAATTGAGAACTCTAGGTAGTTCCAATCAATAGGAAGAAACATCTTGCCACTCATCACTCCATTTTCTTAACTGGTTTTAAGGAAGTCTCAACTTTTCTGGGGCCTCAATTTATCACCCATGATGACACTTAATTTATTGTCCAATTGGTTGCATAAATAAAATCATCAGGTAACAGCCTCTACTAAATAAATACAAGTGACAATAATACCATAGAGAGTATCCTAGATTGGGGATTTGAATATCGAAGTCATCAAACACTGAACGTGCTCCTTCTGTCAGTCCCAGAGTTTGAAAGTTTCAGTCACTTCTTCCCTACTAACCTCATCCCATCACCATAGGTATCCTATTGACACAGTATTAGAAGCCTTCCTCAGGTTCTCTACAGCATGTTATGTCATGGTTTTGCCGTCACAAAACACATAGAAAACGTTAATACATTAGTCCCTAAGGTGCATAATTGTTCATTTCAACTTAAACTCCTTCCTGCTACCTTCAAGGATTATTAGAATCAGAAATTCCCAAGTTTGTCTCACCCATAGCTCACATGTAGCCACAGACAGCTATGAATAGAACCCCAAAACATTATCATAATTTAGCTTAAAACATTATTAGGTACTTTGGTGATTTTGTGTGTGTGCCTCAAATGCACAATTTTCAAGTGGGAACTTTGTGACTGACAATGTCACATCACCATATCCAAAGGTTAGACACCCCTAATAACCCACTAACTGCCATGAGGTTAGAAGGCACTGTCCACATCACCAGTTCTTTTGCTTGTTAACATACACAGTACCCTGTGATTTTATACCAATGGTGATTCATAGCAATTGCTCTCAGCTTTAGCTATATATTAGAATCCCCAAGAAACATCTGTAAACACCAGTCCCAAGGCATCAGCCTAGGCATTCTGATTCAAGTGGTTCTGGGATAGAGCCCGGCATGAGGTAAGTCTGACTTGCAGTCTCAATTGACTCCAAGAAACACTTCCAAGCATTAGGCATGCAGGCAAGCCACATGTGAAAATGCATCCCATTATCAGAAGTTGGAGCTGGATCTGAAGCCTAAATCTTTGTTTTCTCTCAAGAGATGCTCACAGAGCACATATTGAGTGACATATCTGAGCACACTTGGTGATTGCCAAGAAGATCTTGCTAGAACAGACTACCAGGGCTGACTCTCAGGCTTCTGCTTCCCAGCAAAGAAGCCATAGAATTTTATTTTTTTTTCTCATGGGGTTCCATATGCTGCTGCTGCTGCTGCTGCCGCAGGTACAGGGACCACATATTCTAAACCACTGGTCTAAAGTATTAGTGTGGAAGGCCCAGAAGACTAGAGGAATTTCCATGCTGTGAACCCTTTAATTCTTCAGAAAAAAACACCCAGAATAAAGCCTACCCCAAGTGGACACAAGCTACCTTGGGGAGGTTGTAGTGGCCAGTTTTATCCCAGCTTGACACAAGATAAAGTCATCTGAAAGGAGGGAACCTCAGTTGGAAAAAAAAATGCCTCCATAAGATCAGCCTATAAGGCATTTTCTTAATTAGTGCTTGATGGGGGAGAGCCCATCCACTGTGGGTGGTGCCATTCATTCCTGGGCTGGTTGTCCTGTAATGTTCTGATTCTGAGAGCTTCTAACAAGTACCTTTTAACAGAACCATCTATTAAGAGGAAGCTTCCCCTCTCTGTGTATGGAGTGTTCAGAGTCTGTCCATTGGAAGATAACTTCTCCCAGAGAGGAACTAGAGGAAGCAAGTTGGCCCTGCTAGGTTTCTCGTCATACACTAACCTCCCCAGTGATTCCATTCACTGGATCTCATCAAAGTCAAGCCTCCTGACCTGAGAGTGAAAGCTGCTCACCCACCTTTTGAGTACACAGTACACCCCTGTTCCCAGAACCCTCAGCACCGCCACACATGCACTCTGTCATGTCAATCAGAAACCCACAGGTTCTACGTCCTTTCGGACTCCTATGAGTTTCAACATGAAAACAAAGGAAGGAGCCAAAGGTAGATTAAGAGAAGAGAGGTGGAAAACAATGAACCCAAAGTGCCTCGGAAATCATATTTGTTGGCTCTCTGGTTTGCCAACCCTCATTTGCAGGCCTGCTGCTAATTGACCATAATAACTACACCCTAGTGAGTTTTCATCATTTTCTCTGGACAGCTCCCAGGTAATGAGCTCCAACTGAGAGGGCTAGATTGCTATCAAGCCAGAGTAGGGGAGGAGGGTCCTACAGCAGGGTGCCAGCATGTCTGTGATCCATGTGAGAGATTTCTAGCTCCAGGATATCCCAGAAGAAAAGCTTGTTAAGACCAGAGCTGGAAAGCCAAGATGTGCCAAGGAGCCCTGAAGCCTCATCACATGAGTATTTTTTGACAGGATGTCCTGCCCAGCCCGGGGGTGAGCTCACCAGAATCAGTTTGTTCTGTGTTCACTGGCAGCCTTGACACATATCCTAGCAACCCTGACAGCAGGAATGCCATTTTGTGAATAACTACAGAGTAATTAACTCAGGTTAAGGCAGAGTCTGGTTTCAGAAAAGCCTGGCTGGGAAGCCATATCACATTACAGACCCCAGGACCTAGGTACACGGATTACTTTTTTACTATTGACTGTGCCAGTCAACTGATTGTTTCAGTTGTGTGCCATTTGGCTATGGATACGAGGCTACCTTTTGGCCTCCATATTGCCTCTCAGTCAGATCCTTAAGTCTTTAATGACAAAGCAAAAGATTCCCCCCAAGCCAGAAAGAAGCTCGAGACATGGTGTAATGCGTAAACCAGAACAATTATCCAATTGTGATTAACTTGTTTATCATTTTGTGTGTATGGATTTGGTTTTGTTTTCTTTTGGTTTGGTTTGGTTTTTTTGTGGGGTTTTTTGCCTGCATGTGTGCACTATGCACCTCTGGTGACCTTGGAGGCTAGAAGTAGGTGTCAGATTCCCTGGAACTGGAGTTACAGGCAGTTGTGAGCTACCTGTGAGTAATGGAAATCAAACCCCAGTCCTCTGGAAGAACAGCCAGTGCTCTAACCATTGAGCAATCTCTCTAGCTCCATTTAACTAGTTTTTAATCCTTCCATGGATGAATCATTCCTGGCTCCATTTTCTCATTTGTAAAATAACATCTGTTAACAGTATTGTATGAGTCAAAGAAAATGTGATGTGCATGCATCATCTGAAACACAGTAGATGCTTTATATTATTGTCATGACTACTGTGGTCATAACTTCCAGCTATTTTTATTAATGTTTCTGTTCCAGGTTTTACATTCTTTTGTTCACTCCTGCCTGGGTTATCTATCGTATGTAAATATTCTCAAGTAGAGCAATCAAGTAGATTATCCTATTGAACTAGTCCTGTATGTACAAATGGCAACTTCCAAAGAAAAATACACAGAGTTGAAACTAGAAATCTGGGATTCTATGTTATTCTCAGTTCGGTTCCATCACCAGCATATTTTAGGCCCCTTCCTCCCACAGCTACTGTGGAAGGTTAGAGGGGGATCTGCCAACCAAGCTTCTCCAAGTTCAAATGCAGAAAGTTGTCTGAAGCAGGAAGGAGAGAGCAATGATTAGGAGCAGTTTCCTGTGTCGTTCTGGAACTCTCCATTGTAGAAATCTCAGGCCTACTAAAGCAACTTTTCTACTATATGAATCCATACAATTGTGGTAGTCACTAGAACCAATTAACCAATAATTGACTCTTTTCTAAATGTTTTAATTAGCATATGTTAATTATGAGCAGTAATGGGCTTCATTATGACATTTTTATACATGTAAATAACATATTTCTTTAGGGAAGTAGAAGCCCTGGGTATGTGAAGTCCTGAGTTACTGTATTGTTGACAAAAGATGACCATGTCAAAGACTATAGTTTTAGATCTATGGGAAAATAACAAAGCCTTCTCCCCACCACCCCAAGTTAAGGCTCAGAAGGATAAAGAAGCCAGTCTCAGGGGGTGTATGTTCTGATAATGATAGTGTGTGCAGAAAATGCCCACCACAGCTTTCTGCCCCAGGATGCTTACAGCCTGAAGACTGCGCCCCAACAGAGACTGTTCATACCCAGATTAGTTAAACCTGCCCCCTTGTTCAGCTGTATACTATAAATCCTGCCTCCAACAGTGATGCATAATAAACCCACATCCCTGTTGAACTGTATATCATAAACATGCTGGGTTCCTGAGTGCTGTGGTTTCTCCATCACACAGCTGAGTCCACCCAACACCAGATTTTCTGTGTGTCCATGTGTCTATGTGTGTATCTTTGGCCTTTCTCCATTCCCTTGCTACCCAAGTCAAGTCTGTCCCTGTTGCCATACTAAACATGGTATATTTCAATTGTATTCACTCTGTTATGAATCTCCCCCTCTCTTTTCTACTAAATCCTTTCCTCTTTCCAACTAGAATCCATCCCTTCTGCTTTCATGTAGATTTTGTTTCATTCTGTGCTTTATTTTGTGACCAGTCAGTTTCATTGGGAATCATTACTGCAAAAATGTAGGTAAGGGTTTCTTTACAAAACAAAAAACACTTTACCAGTGACTACACTACTGAAGAAAATGTCTGTTTCTCTTCCATCAACCATTAACTATTAACAAATCCTTGGGGAAGAGTGGTCTTCTCAGCCCCACTGAAGGAGTTGACAGGCCTAATCCTGTGCAGACCTTTTACAGGTAGTCACAGAGGTCCAATTCAATAGGGCAGCAGCCGTGTCACACCCAGAAGACAGCATTTCTCAGCATTCCTTCTCAGCCTCTTCTACATTCTTTCTGTTTTGTCTTCGCCAGGGTCCCTTAGCCTTCGACTAAGTGATGTAGTTGTCCTACGTATGGCTGAGTCCATCTACTCCAAACTTTTGCCAATTATGGCTCTCTGCAGCTATCACTCCCCCCCACCCAAAAAAAATGGTTCTTGAGCAAGGATATGAAAGAATTGTTTTCCTGAACTCAAGGATCAAGATTCACAGGAAAGGGCGACTGTCCTGGGGAAGCTCACACAGTGGCAACTCCCATGCCCTAGAAATGCTGACCAAGTTCTCCAAGTATGGAAGTATGATTGGCAACACATGAACAAAGGATATGATGCAGTGGAATTTAGGGTCATTTTCAAATGACTGTACTCGGAGTAGATTGAGGGTCATGTTGAGAGAGAACAACCAATAGGAGATCCTGATAAGAGAAAAATGCCCAAACTAAACACTGAACACATAAACATACACACCTTGGGTTAATACTGCTAACTTATCCTGACAGTGACAGAATATAGAAGATAGGTGTCAGGGAGAAGCTTAGTTCTCTGACATTGCAAAGGAAACAGAATCTAATCTGTGTATGGGCATCCCAGGGCATGCTCCCAGGAGCACTTCCCTCAGGCATTTCACCCCCATGATGACCAATGAAATCCAGTTGAATACCACTCATGTCTCATCTATCTTAGAAGGAGTAGAATGTTGCCAGGATTAGCAAATCAAAATATGAATAAAATTTACCCACTGGATAGCTGAAATCTAAATTTAACCAAGCATCCTTTATTCCACTGGACACTCTGATTAAAAAAAAAAAAAAGCTCCACTAGAATTTAAAATCCAATTCTATTGTTTCAAAAGCTTTTCTACCAAACATGTAAGTTCTGTGTGTCTTTTCTAGTCTTCAAGGACCAAGAACTGACCAGAAGCTTCCACATCCATGTTCCTCCCTTAGTCAGAGCACAACAACTTAGACCCCATAACAGGAGTTCTTGGCAGTTCACTGACTTTTCTTCAGAACTTATTATAGGCAAGATTGTTAAGCCACGTAAAGTGCCATGTCGCTATAGCAAGCAGCTGGACAAGCAGAAAGCTGCAGAGAAAGGGCAACAGCATAAGCCAGTTGCATGGTTTTCAATGCTGCTCACTGGCACTGAAGCCTAAAGAACCTTTACAGCTGCAAACAAGACTCTGAGACATGAGTGGACAGTGGGACGTAAGACTGTAGCCACATTGGAGACTTACAGTCATTTGAGCAACTCTCTACCATTTCAACAAATTTTCAATTGAAATAGTTTTTTAAAAAGAATTTTCTATTGGTTACTTTAGTTTTCACTTCCAGGACAAATACATCCATCCTCTTCTTCCCCCTCAACTCTATAGCCTTAGAGAAAGCTCAAATGCTCCTATTTGCCTTCCATGCCAACTCATGGTCTTAGCAAACTCACAATGGGTGAAGCCATGGTGACTCAGCTCCACGTGAGCCCCTGAATTCTGAGATGGGTGCTTTTGTTCTTTGTTCAGCTGTGTACTTTCCGGTCAGCTTCAAACACACATGGCCACTTGCCCACAACTCCACTTGACAATGTCAGCCTTCCACGACACCCATCCTACTCTAGATTTTTCTGAAGCTTCCCTATTCTTTTCCCAATGTCTTACCATTTTTTCTGTGTGCTCTTTATCATATTATTCTGGAGTACAAAAAAGTTTCTGTATACGTAAAACACTATGACTGAAAAAACATCCCTTTCCAACAGAAAAACAAATTTTTAAAAATCTAACAAAGTTTTAAAGTGTACAAAACCTATATGATGGAAACTGCTCAGTGCTAGCTATTGAACTCTTCAATGCTATTGGATGACAAAAAATGAATAAATTTTCTTAATTTTTTTGACAACAGACTCACTCTTAGAAGAATGCCAAACCTGATTTATCTAATAACTCAATTACAATTATTTTTTTAAAAATCTAATAGAAATTTTCATTACAGTCACTCTGGAAAAAAAAATGAATGTAAGAAAATCCCAAATTGGAAAAGTAATTGAGAATGATTTAGTCTTAGAATATCTTAAAATATCTATAGAAAAATAGTATATTATTAATATTATTATAAGCACATAAGTGACTAGTACAGAATAAAAGGTCTAGAAGCAAGCCTAAATATACATGGAAACTTCTCTTGAGACAAAATGATATTTTAAATATTGATAAAACCTTGGTAACAAAGGACAAGAATGATTGCTTTGAAACAAGAACATGAATGGTTCTTTCTCTACCCAACCCCACTACCTTTCTAAAGAAAGGGTTTCACTGTGTAGCCTTTGCTGGCCTATAAGTCATGATCCTCCTGCCTCAGCCTCCCGAGTGCTGGGATTGCAGTTGGATAGCATGCCACCTTGGCCAGAAATTGGCAATTCATATATTAAAAGGAATATATGTGCCACCTTGGTCTACATAGGTGCTGTAGCAAAATGTCTTAGGCCAGGTACTTTATGGACAATAGATGTTCACTGTTCACTGTCTGGGAGGCAGAGAAGTCCAAGATCAAATCACCAATGCATTTGGTATTTCATGAGTCCTTCATCACTTTTATGTGTCTTCATATGGTTTAAGGAGCTTCCTTGGCCCGCTTTTATAAGTTTACAACAGATAGTCCCCAAGTTGAAGTAATTCAACATAATGATTTCTTTTTGTTTGATCATGGAGCAAAAGCAATATGTGTTTAATACAAATCATCCTTGGAAATTTGAGTGTGAACTTTTCTTATGCCATGAGTACTCTCATGATTCAGCACACCCCCACAGAGCTTGTAAGTATGAAGTCATGAGGGTAGATAGCCTATACCATGTTCTGTGTGGTTGAGCTGTGATGCTTGGTTGTTTAGGCTTGGAAATTTAGATATGTAATAGGTTTCTCAAGATGCAACCCTTTGTCAATCAAGGACCATCTGTAATTTCATAGTGAGAGCAGAGTTTTCATGGCCTAATCACGTCCCAAATATTTTTCCTTGATGTCAATACATTGACATCAATGCATGAATTTTCAAGGAACAAACATCCTGACAACAGCAAATACTTCCAGTTCAATCTTTCGTGCTACATATAAAGAAACTGAGATCTGCTGGGATTAAAGGTATGAGCTAATACCAATGCTAGGTCAAAAGACTAAAAATAGATGCTCCAACTTTATAGAGAGAAATTGTTGGACTGTCCAGGCAGTCAGTAGTCTGTCATTTCTTAGTTTCGGAAGCTGCTTGCTCTGTATTTCCTGTTTATTCAGATATATTTATCCTTCTCAGGTCTCTGATGTGGTTGAAGACTAGAAAGTTATAGTGTCACATAACAACTTAACTTTTAAGTTGTTTAGGAATTAAAAGGATGTTTAAGGGCTAAGAAGATGTTTTTAAGTTGATAATGCAAGTTAAGATGGAAATTCAGTTAGGTATAGAACTTTAAACTCATCTAGATAGATAGATAGATAGATAGATAGATAGATAGATAGATAGATAGATAATAGAACATTCTTATTAGTTGCCAAATACATGTGGACTGGACATTGGGAATGTACGTTATACCTTATAATTTTCATAATTGTTTCCTAATTGTCATATTGTTTTATGTTGTATTGTTACAAGAAAAAGAGCCTTTTATTGGACTAAAAAGGGGAGATGTTGGGATTAAAAAAAAGATACAACTTAAAGAAAAAAAGAAACTGTAATCACATTATAAATTCAAGACTAAGACTAGACCACTCAAATTTTCTATCCTTGTTTTGTGTCCTTAATGATATACACCCTCCAAATTTCCCAATGGAAAAAATGCATGATATGATGTGTGTCCCAAGACTAAGCTTACTATGTAGACCACCAACTGTGGCCAGTCAGCTGCTCTTCCCAGCTTTAGCCACATCATAAACATAACATCTAAGGAGTGCATTCTTTCCCTACCACCTCCCAGACCATCTGACAGTTCTTTGCTAATGATCTGTTGTTTCTGCTACCCCATGTATGTACTGTTTTGTACATTGGAATCACCCCCAAGAAATTGAAAATGTCACTAGGATCAGATAACACATAGGACTCTTAGATGGGAATCTCTCTCTCTCTCTCTCTCTCTCTCTCTCTCTCTCTCTCTCGATTCAAGTCCATATGCATTAAAATTTGGCTCTAACATAAAATTAGCCAAATGCAAATAATGTTTTTTTCTACAATAGACTTACAATTGTCCTCTGTCTGATAGAAAAGACAGCTCTATCCAGTAATTTGTAACCTAATTAAAATATATAACTTTTTGCTTTTTTAGAAAGAAGGAGAAGGAGGTGGAGTTTAAATAGAAGTACCTTATAGGAAGAAGTAATACTTCCCCCAAAGACTTGAGTTATTAAGAAAAGATCTCAATGCTAGGCATGGGAAATCTCCTTAGTAATATTGGATAGGCTTGGAAGCCCCGAAGAAATCCCCCTAACAACAGAGCTATTGTGTTCGTTCTTGACCATCTACCATAACTAGATGGTAAGATCCTGCTGCTGTGGATACAACACACTTTGCAGGATATAGAGATACAAGCTGGAACTCACCTGGATACTTCCTCCCTGCTGGCTAACTTCTATACTTCTGGCAGGTGCTTTATAGGCTATTGCTGAAGAACCCTCTAATTTGAGGTTTATTCTAAGAGAGAAAAGTCATGCCTAGTACTGCAAACCAGGTAAAAACCCATACCTGTGGTGGTCATATGACCTAGCAGGGAACCTACCAATTGTTGTCTTATCAAATGGATACTGTGTCAAACTACTTTCTAAGTATTCATGTTTATGCCTGCATATCATTAGTGCTGCTTTTAGTCAGGGAAGCTTTGTCTTGCAGTTGGATTCAGTTAATACAAACCCACAACTGGTCAAAGTGATGAAAATAAGTGGCTGTTCAGCCCTAAGTGAGACATTTATACCAATCTTTACAAAGTTCTGGGAACATTATGGAAGAGGGACTAGACAGAAGGAAAGAGTAACAATGGGAAAGAATTGTGGGAAATGCATCTTCTGACTGACAAAGCTATGCACTTAAGAACTCATAGCAGCTGTGGTTACCTGCATGAGCTCAAGCCAGTCAACAATCCAATATGGATGGACAAGGGTGTGTCAGGCCCTACTCTTAACCAATGAGCTTCTTGTATGTTGGTAGCTGCTGAAAAAGTATAGGGTGGGGTGGAGTGGGATAATTTTTCTTTTGGATGTATGGCCAATAGGAGGTAGCCCAGGTTCTAGTAGATGGTTCTAAACAAAGGAGAAGGATAAAGCAACAGCAAAGAAGAAGGAAGAAGGAGGAGGAGGAGGAGGAGGAGGAGGAGGAGGAGGAGGAGGAGGAGGAGGAAGAAGAAGAAGAGAATAAATGACATGAACATTGGAGGAAGATATGTATGTTAGGATGATCAGAGTTGGTGTAAGAGACACCCAGACCTTAGTAGGCCCCTAGACGTCAGCACAACTGACGCCATGATACAAGTATCATTTAAGCCTTGGAATGGAGCACTTAGGCAGCACCACCTGCCAAGATGAGAACAAAGACCTACTCCATCAAAGTCCATAGTTCTGAGAAAGTCCAGAACATTTTGGTATCTGTAGTTTTGCTTCTGGCTCACTGTTCTTGCTAACTGAGGTGTGTCAACCCAAAATGTGATTTTGTACTTAAACGCTCACCCTGAGAAAACTCAGGATACCCAGTACAGTTGTCAGTTGGTGAATAAAGACTTTCTATTGGTTTAAACCGATGTCTGAGCAGTCTTCTCTGGTGGACACCTCACAACAGTGGGAGGGGTGAGCTCAGGGTGGGTTATGAACAAAATATATTGTATATAAGTATAAAATTGTCAAAGAATAAATTTTTAAATGTTCTAAAAATAAAAAGGAAATTAGAGGTTAGCCCCAGAGTTCTTAGTGCTTTATTACACTAGAACATGAATAAATTCTGTGTAATCATCTTTTGACTTCCCTCTGTTTATTAAGTACATATTTTTTGATCCCTTAAATTCTTTCTTGAACCAGCTTTTGATTTTTTTTGTCTTCATAATCAATGAGTTTTTCTTTTTTAATCTTTGACCTAGACCCAATGTATAATTCATATTTATTTGGGGGCTTTTAACAAAATTAATTTTGTTGAGCTTGGGATATAACTCAGTAATAGGGTGGCTGGTTAGCATATGCAAGCTTGTGGTTTTGACACAAACACACACACAAAATAGAACAAAAGAAGAGAAAAATGCAATTTAGCGATGTATACTAGAAATTCTAGCACACTGCATATTTGCCAACAGAGACTGATGAACTGAAGCTGTTTCTCTTGTCATTGGTCAAACCAAAACTCTCCATTGTACCCACATCTATCAAAGGCCCCACTGATCCTCCCAGACCCCTCCCCAATGTTCCTGGGATGTCTCTGCTGATCTCTGGCCTTGATGTCTTCCCCATGAGGTGACTCCTGTTCTGCCTTGAACCAGCTCAGCTCTGTGTCTTTCTACCTTAGCTCAATGCCTGACCAATACATGCTTATTATTTGTTTAATTAGAAATAATCGGGCTTTAGTAACCCACTATTTCAACACTTTGCCTCAGCCAAACTCTAAACCATCTAGAGGATTATGACTGGAGTATTTCCAAATTTTTTTTTTTTTAGAAACCACAAAAGATGACTGCAATTGAACAGACATTTATTGAAGACCTTTTAGATGCCAAAAGCTAAAATGAATATGGCATAGGATTAGGGTAACCTCTTGGCAGTAACTGAACTTGCTTCCTAAGCCTCTGTGCTCTGTTTAAAAAGAAACATTAAATCCTAAATAAGTTACTTGCTGAGTGCTACACAGACTGAGTTTAACAAGGATTTTCCTTGGCCTACAGTCTCTTTCTGAGGTGGACACACTGATAGCTACAGGGTTCTCAGCCATCTGCAGATGCCAGCCTCCCTGGATTGGATTGGCTCACTGTACTAAAGTTAGCAGCTACCCAGACAGGGCCCCATCTCCTATCCCTATGGGTAGAATATACTCATGGTTTTCTTTTTCCTGTGGTATTCTTTAATAACAATGTATTCCCATATTTGCCATCCTACCACCATCCCACAAGCCCAACTCTGAGTTTGCCTCCACTGTGATGAAAGGTGTATCTCCCAAGAGGGAATAGTTCAATTGCATCAAAGGAAAAAGTTGGAGCCTACCCAGTTGCCCACCAATATTGCAAAACGTTTCCCACTTGTTACTTTGGGCTTCAAAGGGGTATTCTGTTTTAATGACCTGCTATATAATTAATCAGCCTCGACCCCTCCCAGCTGAAATTACCAACTACTGATGGAAATAAGCAAACATCCAAAATTTGCTATTTCCCTTTTAAATTCCAAGAGTGTGGAAATCTTCCCATGTAAATCAAGACTGGGTGTGGATGGGTTCTGGGCTCCAGCAAGTCTGCTGTCTAACCTCAGAGCCCAAGCCCACTGTGGAGAGCTTGGCTTCTCCAGGGGACGGCAGAGGTCAGAAACACTTTCCCACTCACATCCATCATCCAGAAGGCCTGGCTATTGGCACAGTCAACCAAGTCAGACTGGGGCCACTTCAGCCACCCAGTTCCAGCCACACAACCAACTCCACAGGAAGCCAACACCTTTCAGTCTCAGCTTTTCCTTTGGCTGTCTTGCTTTGAGCAAATTATCCACCTACCTGGACTCACTTCCCTTATGTGTAATACTTACAATAACAATTTACACTAACAATTATACAGTCTATGAAATGGCAAGAATAATGTCCTAATGATGAGTGCTCTACAGCTGGGAAGATGGCTCACCCTTTATCCCCTCTTGCCGAGGGCTAGAGCTCGGTTCCCAATGCCCACACTAGGTAGCTCACCACTGCCTGCAACTACAGCTGCAAGGGTTCTGATACCCTCTTTTGGCCCCCATGGGCACTCACTTGTATGTGTGTGTGAATAAACAATAAAATAAAGCAGTTTTAAAAAGAGTGCTCTGGAGTGAAGCAGGCAAGTTATAACCTGACTTCATCATTTACTGGAAATGTGACATGAACAAATATATACCCTGTGTCTGTGAACCTCAGATTCTTCAGTATAAAATGGGTTGATGAAAATAGGACCTAACTGTCAGCATTAAAGGAAATAACGTATGTAAAATAAGTGCAGAGTTTTATATGGACTTCCCAGTGTAACTGTTGTTAATTATTACCATTAGGAATGTTATTCCTTTTTAAAAACCTGTATCAGTTAGCATGTTTTTCCAGATGTTATCTCTTTAATACTATATACAGTAGCATTATAAATTAGTGTCTATGGTTTCCATCTGTCTTATAGATGAGAAATGAGACTCACATAAAGTAACTTTTTTTTTTTTTTGGTTTTTCAAGACATGGTTTCTATGTACAAAAGCCCTGGCTGTCCTGAAACTCACTTTCTAACCTCAAACTAACAGAGATCCACCTGCCTCTGCCTCCCAAGTACTAGGATTAAAGGCATGGGCCACTATGCCTGGCTAATGAAACAATTTTTTAAAGGTAACAACAGTAATAAAAGTTCTAGAATATGAAAACATCTGGACAAATACAGGAACTTCTACAAAAATCTGGCACCTGTTTCCTGGGGCAAGGCCTGAGTTGTCTGCACCGACAGCCAGGGGTGGTCAACAGCTGCAGAGGTGACCCTGCCCCTGGGTCAGTCTAAGGGGCTCAGTAGTCTACCTCCTGATCCTGGGCCTGCCTTTACACACCTCCAGAAAGCAGTCCTGAAAGGGGTTGCTGTACAGCAGGAATCTACACACAGAAAGGGGTCCTCTGGCTTCACACAGGTTCCAAGATGACTAATGCAAAATGTTGGCCCCCATGCAGCAAATTCTCAATAGAGGTAACAGTTATTAATTAAAATGTAAACTAGATACTATGGAATAAGACAAAACATATTCCTCAGCCTTAATTTCAATTCATTTTTGCAGCTCAAATTCCAAAGGAAAGACATATCTGCACTGAGAAGTCCCAACTTCCCCCTACCCCACCTCCCGCTTAATGAACACAGGATGCTTGAGGGGAAGGGCCCAGGAGATTTTATTTCTGAGGCTACAGCAAAACCTAGGTCTTTAATCCTGCAGACCTTAAATGCATCCAACCAACACAACATGGGAAATACAGAACCACCTACCTGATCCCCCCATAAAAACACACACAGAGAAACATGAGCGTGTACACACATCCTTGAGGAAAAGGCTGATTTCATCCGAAACTCTAGCTAGCAATTCTTGTGTTCCCTACTCACCACTAACATCCCTGTGGCTGCTGCTGCTCTCTGTTCTTCCCTCAAAGGGAATGCCATAGTCCCTTTCTCTTGGTCCCTACAAAGGCCAGCCTGCAGAAATATGGGTTACAGAATTTACTGGAGGTTCAAGAACTAATACAATGCAACAATAGAAGCAGACTAAAACAATTGCCTTTTTTTTTTTTTTAAACTGCTGCCCTACTTTTTACCCTTTGACTACGTATCATTTTCCCTAGGCCCCTTTTCTCTCTGTGTACCACAAGTCACTAGGGTTTATTCTTCTCCTCTGAGTTTCACATGAGTTTAGCAGTCCATCTGCCAAACACATGTGATAACTCAAAATCTGTTCTAGAAATCAATTCCTCCCCTCCCCCTCACCTCTCTCTTTCTCATTTGTTTGAAATTTCCCCCTATCTCCAGCCATGTTTCTTGAAGTGGGGGCTGTGAAGTAGTGTCAGTTCATAAACTTTGGTTCCCAGAGCATGACAAGATAAATATAAATGTTAAGTTTCATAGTAACTGAATCTAAATAACAAAACAAATATGGGACTTGCATGTTCCAGTTTGTTATTTTATGTTTTCTTGTTTTGGTTTTGGTTTTTAGTACTGTGTAGCCCTGGCTCTCCTGGACTCCTTTTTAGACCAGGATGGCCTGGAACTCACAGAAATCCACCTACCTCTGCCTCCAAAGTGCTGGAATTAAAGGCATGTGCCACCACCATACCTGGCTTATTTTGTGTTTTTTTTCTATTTAACATGTTTTTATTATCACTTGTTTCTACTGTCATGTTTCTTTTTTTTCTTTATTTTTATTTCTTCAAGTTACATCTCAATCGCAGTCCCCTCCCTATTCCCCCCTCCAGTCACACTCTCCCACTCTCAACCCCCATCCTCTTCCCTTTTTTTTTTCTTTTAAGTTTAAGGTATATCTTATTTCCCCCTAAAGTTTCCCCTTTCAGTCCAACAAATGGCTCTTTCTCTTATAATAATAAATATAATACAGTACAACAGAGGTAATTAGGCCACAGTTATGAGGGTTACATGGCTTAACGTACATTCCCAATGACCAGTCCATATATATTAGGTACCTGACTTTAACATTCTACTATCTAAACATCTCCATGAGTTTAAAGTTCTATATCTGACTCAACATTCATACTAATTGCAACACAATTTTAAAAGTACCTTCTTAGATGTATAACACTCTCTTGACTCCTAAACAACTCAAAATTTAATTATGAGACTTTATCTATCTGTTCTTCAATCACCTCAGAGACCTGAGAGGGATAAATATATCTGATTTTATAGGAAGTACAGGGTCTGCAGCTTCCCGAACTAAGAAATGACATACCAGTGGCTGCCTGGACAGTTCCCATTTTCTCTCCATACATTACAGCATCGCTCTTCAGTCGTTTGGCCCCGCTTCTCTGACAGACATTGATTGTAGAGCAGGGGTTATGAAGGACTTACCTACCCTTTCTTGGCAGAGCTAGGCTGTCGACTTACCTGCTTCCAGGTTTTGTCCTTTTTGGACAGCATTCTGTCTACAGTTGGAGCAAGGGGCTTTTCCTATCAAGAGATAGGCTTGCGACTAATTCAATCATCTCCCACTGGAGATTCTTCGATGCTCATCTTCTACTTGGAGGAGAATAGGGGGTGCTGTCAGGAGTTGATATGTCTTGATATAAAAAAATCTAAAGTTATTTTATGTTTTTAATAAAACTTGTTATTATATTTTATAAAAATAACAGTCCAGGATTGATTGGATCAATAACAGATCGATAATGGGAACAGGTGTAGACTAGTCCAAAAAGCTTGCCTCAGAATCCAAATATCCCTCTGGGGCCAGTTTTCCCACCTCAAGGTATTCTGCTCCTTTCCCAAGGCAACTAGATCAACACTGAAAATGTTTTGTTTCTTCCCATCAGGTATGAAACACATCACTGGTGCTGCTGATGGGTCAAGAAAGGGGTGTTAGGATAAGAAATGATCCCTTCCCACATTCCTTTTCATTTGTAACTCACACCAGCACCATTTCCTTCCCTCTCCAAAACATCTCAACTCAGCAAGAGCAGCACGTTCCCCACTTTGCAGATGAGAAAACCAAGGCTCTGTGTAAATGCCTTGCATGTAGTAACCCAACTGAAGCACTGGAGCAACCTCAGAAGCAAAGCTTGGTTCCAACGTCCATGTTCTAAACCATGTAATAATATGACAGGGTCATGGTCTATTTCTGTAGAAGTGGACTCCAATAGATAGGTCCCCAAATTACATGGTATTTTGGACCAAAACTGTCCTTCAATATTTCTAGTTAGTTAATAAATTCATTGTGTTTTCATGTTGCTGCACTTGTGGATACACACGCACACAACACACACACACACACCTCACCCCCTTTGTTCTTTGCCAGTTATGCTTTGCCTGCCAACGACAATCTTCTTGATTCAGAAGAAAACTCACTCAGGGTCTCCTGGGGACCAACATTAAGAACAAAACGCAAATCTCAGAAGAGAGCCCTGAGCGTTCCCAGCAGCGCCCCTGTCTTGAACCCTACCTCCTAATACGTCCTCTACTCTCATAAGCAAAGCATTCTGGACTGACAATAAATGCCTTCATGGGCATGGCTACATGCTCACAAAAGATGACCAGAACAAGTATTAAGCAAGAGTTGAAAAACAATTACAGTTTTAATCTCATTAAACTGTTGCCCAAAAGAAAACCAGAGGGGGTTCTTAGAACCGTGCTTCTGTAATTCTGATTTCTTCCATTTTTATAGCATATAAATAATTAAAATTATGCCCACAATACATTTGGCTTCAGTCAGCAGGCATACTGAAGAATATTACATTTAGTAATTTACATATACCGGAAATATAATACATTTGATTACCCAGAAAGCTAAAAGCAGTAAGCAACATGGACAGACCTCTTATGTAATGTCTGCATGAGCTGATTGCAGGCACATAAAGAGAGCTTAGATTTTCCTAGGAATCATTTTCTTGCAAATGAAACATTTAATTATGGAGCAGAGTCCATAAATAGACCATTAACACTGGGAGGGAGGATGGATGCAGCTATATTTCTGGATTAGCAGGGGAATAGCCTACAGGAAATTCATCAATGCCATAGATAATTAATTACAGCTCACCTTCTCCCCACACAGCCATGCCTTTATCAGTCAGTGTTGGGGAAACAGCAGATGGTCGACCAGATACAGAATGCAATTTTCTGTCAACTCATTACTTACAGAATCACAGATTAAGCACGAAACCCCTAGAAGGTCACCTAGGCCTTTCCCCTGTGTCCAGAATAGTCCGCACCAGAACCATCCCAGGCATGAGTGTCTGGCTCTCTCGTATTCAGAAAGCATCCCCAGGAAAAGGAATTTCACTGTCTGCTGAGGCTTGGGATCTCAGAGACTTTGAATCCTTCCATTGGAAGGTGATCCCTGTAAATTGAAGTCCTCAGCACTTTTTCCTCTTTGATACTTGGATCTGTATCCCTAGAAAGTGCAGAAGCTCCTAAACCTACTTGGTCTTCTGAGCTTCACAGGGACACTTTGCTGTGGGCATTCCTGGCATCTTTTATTCTATCCTTGTTAAGTAGAAATAGTGTGAGACTTTACACTCACAAAGCCAGCCTCCAGTGACATACTTCCTCCAATAGGGCCACACCTCTTACGTATACTCAAGCAGTGCCATCTGGGGACCAGGTTCAAACTCCGAGCCCAGTAGGAAACAGTCACCTTGAAACCACCTACAGATGCCATACTAACATATCAAAAAATTACCTCAACCCCATTCCAGGAAGGGAGAAGACCCTAGTCACAGCTGTAACTGCCTGAAACAGAACTATTCCTTATAGTTGTGACAGCGGAGGTGAAAATAACTGACTAATGTGGCTTGGATAAGTGTCCTCTGGAGGCCTATCTGTTGAACACTTGGTACCTAGCCTGTAAAGTTATTGGAAGGTGGTAGAAACTTTAACAGGTAGGGATATTAGGAT
Organism: Lophiomys imhausi; assembly: GCA_907164525.1. Classification (NCBI taxonomy): domain Eukaryota; kingdom Metazoa; phylum Chordata; class Mammalia; order Rodentia; family Muridae; genus Lophiomys; species Lophiomys imhausi. The sequence goes on along the minus strand of CAJQZJ010032395.1, from coordinate 5,615,935 downwards.
GTTTATTCCTAATGGCAATATCCCCTCTTTCTCTCTGTCTCCCAAACATGAGGTGAATAGGCCCCCTTTGCCACATACTCTTGCCACGATGTATTTTCCTGACACAAACCCACAACAATATGGATGACCGGGGAACCATGTCCTCTGAGCATAAATCAATCATTTTCCCTATTAAGCTAGTTATCTCTTCAGATGTTTGTGCCATAAATCTAAGATGTGACTAAGGGGTAAAGGATGGAGGGGTTCACTCACTTGAGACCAACATGCTTCACTGGCCACTGGAGTGTGTGGTTTCTGCCGTGGGTTTCCATCTCTGAGACTACACCCATTGTAATATCTTCCCTTTGATTTTTGAGCCTCTGGGCAGAATGATAGGCTTCCCTGAACCCTTTCAACCCCACCAGGCTAATGAGTTCTGGTTTTGTTGTCTATCCTTCTTCTATTGCCTTAGCCTCCTGTTTGCCACACTTCCACAACCCTCACTGATACTCTATGAAAGGAATAACCACTACTCAGTGCAGTCAAAAAAAAAAAACATTGCTAATTATAGGGTTTTTTTTTTGCTCTATTGATTACCACAATGTCATACCTTAGCTGTGTTCAACATTTTCCTAATTCTCTTCATTGTTCCACCTATCTGACTCCTACTAGAGAGAGCATTGTCCACTCTGTCTGTCCTCTCTTCTCTCTCATCTCCTCTCCCTCTGCCTCTCCCTCTCCTCTCCCTTCACCTCCCCCTCTTTCTCACACACACACACACACACACACACACATGCATGAAGAAAGCACACATCCATCTACCTCGTTGTCCTAATGTGCAGCCTACGCCAATGTTTATAAGGACACTGAGATAGAGGTTCACAGGAGTGTAAGAAACAAAGATGCTCAAGTCTGTTTTTCCTCTCCTCTTGTTCCCACTCAACCCCCATCCACAGAGGAAGGCTCCCCTTTAACTCTAGCATGTGCTTCGTAGCCTACACATTGTAATATCACAACCATCATGGCAGAGGGAAGCATTTGGAAGCACCATAATAATTTAAGCAGAGCAGACATTCAACTGTAAATTCACTGGTAACTAGAGATTATTAAGGTTATTTCAGATGGTAGTCTTCCTACATTCACCTTCCTTCTGCAACTCCCGTGCCTCCTAGTCAACTACATTAGTTATCCACACAGCCACGCCCAGCCACACATTACAGACACATGCAGCAGATGCACTATTTATTACTTCAGGTAAGAGACAATAAGAGCACCAAGATTTAGACGAACAGATTGTCACAGCTCCCTAACAGACTAGAAGAGTCAAAGTACATACTTAATCCTTCCCCTCCCCCCAAAAAAAATCCCATCATGACAGAAATAAAACAAAGACAAAAAATTTGGAGGTAGCTGGTTCATTCTATTATCATTGATTTTGGATCTTGATGACATATAGTATTTTACGACATTTCAAAAAAAATCATCAAATTCTTCCTCAGAGTGGTACAATTAGGGTTCTAAATACATGAATATACATACATGTAGGATTATTTATAGATAAGTCTTAATATGTTTTCAAACATCATGATTGTATCAACTATATATATGAACTCACAGGTAAAACCTATGCATACCCCAAGTTACATCTCTTTTATATTTCCTATTGCACATTTATAATGAATAATGAATAAACTCAAATCCTCACTACAAATGTCACGGAGAGGCACTGACGTCAGTGGCCAGCTTTACCCTCTCCCTCTTATTTCTATAAATATGAGAACAAACCTCTTAATCAGGGGCTATTTCATGAGGAATTTCTTCTTCACCATTATGTGTGGAATGTACAGCACGGTGGGGAAATTTATAAGGCTAATTTGAATCTATCTGCTGTGGAGCACGCATGGGTGCTTACCTCTAGAAGGAGATATGTGTTCATTGTTTCATGTGATCACAAGACTCACCCAGCCAAATAGCCACATACCTGAAACTCAAGAGCAAAATCAACACTGAGGAAGTGAGAAAATAAGAAAGAGGTCTGTTAGGGACTCCTAAGCCATGGTCCATAAATGTGAGCAACCACAAATGTAGTTGATGATGGAAAGAAAGGATTTTTGGCAGAGAAAAAAGATCTTGGTGGTGGTATAGCATATCCCCCAAACCCTGGTGACTCCACAAGCATGAGCTTGCCTAAGTCACATAGAGTCCAAATCATTCTCTGGACTCTAATCTTCCCTCTCCAGGATAAGATGACCTTCATACATGGAACCAAAGGTAGCCACAGACATGGTTTAGAATTGAAGCTGGGTCACAGGGACCTCTCCATGCCCTCTCAGGCCTGCCAAGCTGGCTTCCTCACCGGGGCCTGTGGAATACATTCATGAATGTTTATAGACAGTAGCTCCTATTATAGAGCCAACAGAGTCGGTCATTAGTGAGAAGATCCTTTGACAACTGATTCTCAGCCACTACTTTCCATCAACCTAATATGCTGGTATATATTTTTCAGATTGGAAAAAATATGTATATTTAAACTTAAGCACTCAAAGGTTTTCTACCAGAGAAAACTCAACCTAACCAACTGAACAGACTATGGCTACATCTGTGCCTTCACTTACTCTTTTGCTATTTCTTAAGGCCCTATTATGCTCAGTAGGGGGTATGAAATGAAATAATATCAGAATTCTTTGGGGACAATATTTACTCAATTGTGTTCAAGAAGTTAGAAAATGATATAGGGTGAGAATTACCCAACCATAGCCTTAGATGAAGATGAATCCCAGCCCACAGCCATCCCACTCATCATTCTCTAGGTTTGGGAACAAAGAATGTGACTAAGTAAAGAACAACATAGCTCTCAGAGACCCTGAAAACCTGTGGCCATAATCAATAAAGTGATCACAACCTGTGTGATGTTCAGGATATCATGAGGAAAGTTTGAGAGCCAGGAATGCCAGCTCTAGCCCTGTCTAGCTCTCCTTGTAACCATTCCTGTTTTTTGTGTATGTGTGTATAGAGTTCAGTCATAGATATTATCTTACAATGCATGTCCACCTGAAACCTCAGAAAGTGGAGAAATAAGGTTTAGAGGGGCATATAATTAATATATGGGAAAGAAAACACCTTGGACCTGAAACCTATATTAGTGTCCTTATATGAGAAAACAATACAGACAGGCACACAGAGGAAATGACATGGATTGGAGGCAGCATTTGGGTGGTATGTATTTAAGACAATGAATGCCAAGGACATCTAGAAATACATCTACATATTAGGAGATCCTAGAAGGGACAGACTCTGCAACACATTGATTTCAGACTTCTGGAATACAGATCTGTAAGGGACTAGATTCATACTGCTCTAAAACGCCCATTTTGTAGTAGTTTGTTTCTACTACCCTAGGAAATTAATAAGTGAATTCTGATATCCCTCAACACCAGATCTCTCTTTCTTTTGCCATTATTACCAACTGAACTCCAAACATGATGTTCTCAGACCAGAAGCAGGCAGTGGGCAGCAGAGAGGCAACCTCCTGGGTCTCAAGTCAGTGATGAAAGTCAACTGATGCTGTGTTGAAAGTGTCAACTCCATGCACCTCTTCCAAAACCCAGGTCTAACGAGTGACATGACATCAACCTTGAAGTATTTATAGCATGAAAATTAAACACTGCAAATCATGGCTTTTCCCCCATTTACCAGTGCTGCACTGTGTCCTAGCTGTGTTTAACACTTCCCTGATTCTATCCAGTGTTCTGCCTACTAGTGTGGATGAGGGGTAACAGAAATGTTACCATTAACAAAGCTACAGTCATCTCTTTCTAAGAAGGCAGTCCCTTGGCTTCATGCTTCCTTTGAACTATGATCATTACTGTATTGTTATATATGAAGTCATTCTCCCCTACGGGCATTTGATTATTTATAACTTCAGAAAGCTTCTCTTCTGCACTTCTTTGCCAGGCTTTCATCCTCACCAGACAACCTTTGATAGGAATATGGAAAATGGCCTGAGCTTTAAATGGCAAACAGATGAGGAGGCCTGATGAAAATCACACATGTTTGAAAACCATGTTTTCACATGAAATATATATATATATATGTATGTATATGATTTTTAATTGATGTTCACCTTACTTAATTCAGGATAACTTTGTTAGCTTGCTTCATTACTGGGTTATAAGGAACTATAAAGAACAGACTGTGATCAAGATAAATCCTAGTGAAAAATCTGGCTTTACATGATTTCTCTTCACCCCCTTAACCCCTGAACCTAGCACTCAACTTTATTGTGGAAAAGAAAGCATTCTCTTGTCTACCCAGCCATCCCTTCCACACACACACTGAAATATGAGTAGACCTGCCTCAGGTAGCATCTCATAGTGTAAGATGCTAAAGCCACATGTGCTGCTCATAGTTTAGGTTGCCACTGATGCTCTTCCCTAAAATCTCCTAAGTTTTCTGCCTTTGGAGCACCTTGCCAGATCATATATCCAAAACCCTGCTGTTGAATGGGACTGGGAAGCTAATTCTAGATGAGTTAAGAAAGACTGTGACACCATTTCTTAGACAAAGCATTTAATCTCCAGTTTATTAACTCAGAATTTTCTTTCTCTCTGAAGAGTGATCCACACATTAAAAGCAAGAGCTCTGTCATTCTCAGATCTAGAGGCTTAATCAGAATCCTCTGCCAAATGTACGTGCATACACACTCATGCACACACATACACGCATACACACACACACACACACACACACACACACACACAACTGAAGTGACTTTTTAAACACAAGCACAATTCTCTTGGAAGACACAGATACAAATGCTACTTGTAACCATCTGGAAAACTCCACATTTCCTTCTTAGAGGCACATAAGAGGTCAAACAGTACCAGACTTCACTTCAGTGAGCTCAGGAAATAAATCCTGTGGAATCCCCACCCCAGGAAAGTTTTAAAGTCACATACCTTGAGACTTGAAAGGACCCTACAAATTATACAAGCCAATTCTTTTGCTTATTCCTGTAAAATGTGAGGTTCAAAGTGGGGACATTTTTGCTTTAAATCATGCAGCTATTAAACCCAGTGGTGAGTTTCATTCTCTCACCTCTTCTGCTAGGGAGTTTCATCTGACAACAGTTTTTCTAGCTTGCAGTGTCTATATAAACTCAAAAGCATCGATTTTTTTTTTTTGAAATTCAGAGAAAGCAAATACCTCCCCAAAGCAGGGCTTGCCGTTCCCAGAAACTAAACATGACAAGTATATATATTGTTCTATTATTCAGATAACTCAAACAATTGTGATTCATTGAAAATAATGGTAATTCATCCAAATTATTGAGACAATTACCTCAGGTCTGTTTGCTCTAGAGGTGAAACCCAGAGCAATAATTGCTTATTTCTTACACTTCATCTTCCCCAGAGACCTTAAGTTCTACTAGCATCAAAAAGAGGAAACCATCCCTCAGAATGTGAGCCAAGGCTTACTAAACAATGAAATCCTTCCTCTGAACCTATTTAGATGCTAAGGTGTCAACTCTAGGATTATTCATCAGGCAACAGTACCTGACTGAATGTGCTGTTTGAATATCAGCAAAGAGATAGTATGAACTACAACATACAAAGTACAGTATATTTTGCATGTTGACCTGAAAGACATTCTTATTTAGTTTCTTCCCTGAGGTCCCCAGTGATCTACTAGCATCTCTAGAATATTTGGGGGGCAGAAGATAGGAGTCATTACAGGTGACAATGATAGAACTCTATTTACAGGAGTCCATTGCAGAATCAGTGAAAAACAGACTAAGGGGTCTGAACCTTCCAGAAATGATTCTTTTCAAACATGGAAAATACTTCCTATACAAACTGGAGGGAAAGACTAGAGTTGTGAGAATCGCTGAAAGAGGTGACAATTAAATGTTTCCTGAATGGAAGTATTCTTTCATGAAATGAGATTGGGGACAGAAAGAGCTGTAGATGTAGTGTAAAAAAAAACCCTCCATGGTGGTGAGTGTCCTGTGCAACTCGAGATCTGGCTGTGTACTGGTGTCCCGCACTCCCCTCAGTCATCCCCTGGACACGGCCAGGTTGGCTGCTGTTAGTATCCCAGCATACCAATGTTCCTGTTCACAGTAAACATGGCGGGTCCAGGAGCATGCAGACACAATTGGAAAAAAATTCTCTCAGGTGGCAGAATCAAAACAGCTCCGAGACAGCATATTTGGAGATGCTTTATTACAGCTTTAAGTCACTATGCTCTTACCTCCCCCATGGTTCCCTAAAATCTGTATGTGCGCATTCCTGAAATGGGTGCTGATCCCCAAAATCAACCCACGCTGTCTGTTTTGAGCCGTGGGAGATGTGAGTGGTACTTCGGGTTTGGTAGCACTTCGTTGGTCTGGGATTGGGATGCTGGCAATGCTACATGGGGAAAGGTTCCTAGACACAGTACATGCCTAAGCTCATGTTTCTATGTGCTACAGTGGAAACAGGTCTTTGGGGTGTGTTCACATGCTCCAGAAAGATGGTCGGGGAACAGGAGAGAGGACTCCATTCCTGTCAAGCTCAAAGGGCCTGCGACCCTGAGACATCAGGGTTTTATGTCTACTCAATCTCACTGTTCCTGGGCCACATATCTCTAGAACCACACCCAACATGTGTCTAAAACATACAGAAAGAGGCACAGTACAGAGGAACAGTCTGGGTGTGGAGTGGTAGGTGATTTCATATATATATATATATATATATATATATATATATATATATATATA
>CAJQZJ010032395.1:5582318-5609186 GCA_907164525.1 Lophiomys imhausi | reverse complement strand
ATATATATATATATATATATATATATATATATATATATATATATATATAATCCCCAATTCTTCTACCTCCAGAAGCTCTGGACAAATACTTGAAATGCAGACAATCTATCTACTTGACATCCTAAGACGTTTCCCTAATCCAGGGGAAGAAATAATCACCAAGCCATAGGTACAAAGAGAGAGTTATACAGCAGGACCAAGAACCTGAGGGTGAAACCTGTGTCCAGCAAAGCCTGTCTAGCATACTGCTATTCTCGACTTCTAGCCATGGCATCTAGTTATATCAGAGGCATGACTCAAGGTGCCATTCCTGTACAAAGCTAGATTTCAAGGCTAGGCAGGTGTTCTTATACCTCAAGCATAGTAGGATAGAACTGGGCAAGAGGGCAGGGGTGACTCATCCACACTATGCTGCAGGCTTGATTCCATAGTATTTGCCTTTTCTTGGAGAAAGTAGTGCTTTGTCTGACTCAGTTGGGCTTAGTCCTAAATCTGTGTTCGGTTTGAGGTTTTGGCCAACCACAAATGCTCTTTATGTTAGGATTTAGAAGGAGTAGGTGATTTGAGAGGACACTGAAACAGATCACTGGAGACTATGGTGTTTATTAGAAGTGTTATTAATAGCATGGATAGACATAGAGAGAGGCAACAACGTGACAAGCGCTCCAAAGAGAATTCAGGTCCTAGAACCAGAGACAGATGGCATAGCAGGGTCTCTGACAAGAGTCTGAGCCCAAGTGGCAGAAACAAACAAAGGTAACCTCTTCGCTTTGTTTTCTAATTTTAAATTTTATTTATAAAGAACTTGCAAAGAAAAACATCATGCACCAAAATTACCCAGACTCAGAGTCAATATAGCTCTGTGAACTTCTCTTACACATATATATAATAGTCACTCTGAAACTGAGAAGCTTCACATTGAATTTTACACTTTCACTATCAAATATATTTTTATGCAAGATTCCTCCACAGCATTTCCTTCAGTTCCTGCCTCCAGATTCCTGACTTGAGCCACTAGACTGCCTTCTGCTGATGACACACTGGAATCTTTAAGCCAAATAAACTCTTCCCCAAGTTGTTTTGGCCAGTGTTTTATCACTGCAGCATAGAAGCAAACTAATACACCCAGGATGGGATAGCTCATGGCACAGTTTTGCAGCGAGGCTCCCTGATTCCCAGGTGGAAGTCAGGGAAAAGGGTGGGGATCAGGATGTAGCACCCTTTGATGAAAACTTACTTCCAGATGAGATGGCATGTCCTGGCACTAGCAGGCCTGTTAACCAGGGACTCGGACACTGTCTCAGTAGGTGCCTGTCCAAGTCTGGAGCTGCAACAGAGCATCAGCTACACGCTAACATTTTATGTGAGTGGCAGAGTTTCAAGATTCTACTTACATATAGTTCATTGCTGTCCCATTGGCTGATTCAAGTCACATGGGCAAGGCCAGAATCAGAGTAGAAGTCTGAGAAGTTACAGGCCAAACAGCATGAAGACAAGACATCAGGTAGGATGTTAAAATGATCCATCTGCAACCCCTATCTTTCTGGCGATAGACCTAGATGTGTTTTGAGCTTTTTCGATTTATCTTTAAGGGTATGCCACTGGGAAAAGCTGCCGGGGGTGAGGGAAGGTAGGTTTGTGGCCTGTTAAAGGTCAAAGTAGAACAACCATTAGAAGACTCCAGGAGTAAGCAGATGAGACACTCAGATGGATTTCTCTTGAGATGGCTTTGTTCCCCAGAGCCAAAGCCTCTAGCCTCCTTCCAAGGGTGGTATAAAGCATCTGGTACTCCCGAACACAATCAAAAGGACTTGCTGCAACAAGACAAATAGTCAAGAAAACTCTAGGTTTTAGCCACTCCTCTGCACTTCTAGGAGGCCAGCAGCCCAGTGTGCAGAGCCTTTCAGATTTCTTTTTCACAGAACTTATTTTTCTGGACTGTGTGGGGTGGGTGAATATGAAGGTGGTAGGAGAACAACAGAGGGGAGGGGAGGATTCCTAGCTATGCTGGATGAGGGTGGAGGACTAGGGGTGTTCCACGGTCCCAGTGCTCTGTGCATGCACTTTCATCCCACCTCCCCATGATGTTCAGGGGAGTCTGGTATCTCTCTTCCTGGACTGCTCTCCAGTATCTACAAGCATGAAAGCTCCAATTTAGGCATGACTCCTCTTGAGGAACTTGGATTGAACTTGGGAAAACAAGGTGTAAATGACTCATGTTTTCTGTTTTAGTTCTTTATTTTTAAGGACATGTCTGTTTGTATTATGTTGAGCAGATATTTAACTTTGAAAGAAAAGAAGACCTAGCAAAAAAGGAGTTTTACCATTTTTACTTGGGAGTATAATTCCAACTTGAACTACACAGTTCAGTTCATTTGGCAGCTGTAACTGGGACAATGTTCAGTACAAGCCTCTCTCCCTATGTTTTTCACTGTTTGGAAAAGTCAAGATATAACAAGGAAAGGCAAGACAAAATAGAGGGATCATAAGAAGGGAACTGGGAAATAGGAGAGAGTGTAGAATGCAAGCAATAGAAAACCAGAAGGAAAGGAAGGCAACCAGCCAGAGTGCAGAATAAAGTTCAAGAGAGAAAGTGGGAGGAAAGAACCAAGAATGATGACATGTATGTGTACATATGTATAAAAATGCAATGATGAAATCCATTACTTCATATGTTACATTTTTAAAAAAGGAGAAAGGGAAGAAGAAAAAGGACAAAGAGAAGAAAAAGGAGGAAAGCACCTTGTATTCTTACTCATATCGTGGCTCGCATAGAAAATTGCTTCCTGACCAGAAACAATGTGGTGTAGTGGCTGTGGCTTAAGTTGTCCCCAAGCATCCTACAGGTACCAGAAGAGCCCAGGAGCACAGCAGCTAAACATTCCTGGAGTTTGTTCATGACACACAAGTCAGAAGCCATGACAGAAAATATGCATGGTAAGAGTCCATGTTGTGGGGAACAAATGTATCCCAGTATAAATAAGCACTCATGACATAAGTGTGGCCATGTCAAGGATGCCAATGCCTTAAGACTGATAGGAACAGCAAGGCCTTTCCTGGGTCAGGCTCAGAGGAATGACAAGATTTTTCCCTGGTCCAAGTTTGGATACTATACTAAACACTGTTGATTTTTAGCTAAAAATAGTGCATACAGAAAGCATCCACTGCATCTTCCTTAGCCCAACAACTTCATGACCAAACTCCCCTAAGACTGCTCCCACCTACCAAGATTACCTAACCTGCTTCCTCCTTCATGTTATACATAAGAAATGTGCTGAGCATCCAGGCTGCTGCTATGTCTCTATCTGAGGGCAAGGCCCACCCAATCACAGCTTTAAGTTACTTATGTCTGTCTTTTTTTAATCTTCCATCATTCCAAATCAAGTTTCCAGGACCCAACCATACAGGCTATGGGATCAAGTGTTTATTTTCCTTCCTATCTAATCCATTTCAGAATAATACATGGACCCACTGTGAATGTCTCATGCACAGCTTATATTACATGACACTTATCACACAGGTTCATCAGCACCCAGAAAATTCTGTATCTCTTCAACAAGACAACTCACTAATCATACAATTGGATATGGTAAAAATGTCAAGTAGATTTAAGTACTCTTAAGCACCTCTCAGTCTCTATATTCACATTGTCATCAGTCACTAGTAAAAAGTTCTCTAGCGGGCACCTATGAGTAGTCCACACTTAATCCTCTAAGACTGGTTCCTGCCCAAGGGAAGTTAAGGACCAGACCTAAGTCATTTTCAACCTAAAAGAACTACAGTTTTTTTGTTGTTGATTTTTGAAAAAGGTCTGGTCTTATCAGCCTTATTCCAATCTCCCTCAAGACTCAATAGCCACGCCTGAGACATTCTTCTGAAAAGAGAATTTATTCAAATTCTTCATTGTCTTAGTCACTGTTCTTGCTGTGTAGAGACACCATGATCATGGAAACTCTTATAAAGGAAAGTATTTAACTGAGGACTTGCTTATAGTTTCAGAAGCTTAGTTCATTATCATCCTGGCAGGCAGCATTGTAACAAACATAGCAGAGATGGTATTGGTGAAATAATTAAGAGCTATGTCCCAAACTTGGAAGCAGGTAAGTCGACAGCCTAGCTCTGCCAAGACAGGGTAGGCAAGTCCTTCATAACCTCTGCTCTACAGTCAATGTCTGTCAGAGAAACGGGGCCAAATGGCTGAAGATCGATGCTGTAATGTATGGAGAGAAAATGGGAACTGTCCAGGCAGCCACTGGTATGTCATTTCTTAGTTTTGGAAGCTGCAGGCCCTGCACGTCCTATATAATCAGATATATTTATCCCTCTCAGGTCTCTGAGGTGGTTGAAGAATAGATAGCTAGAGTCTCATAATTAAATTTTGAGTTGTTTAGGAATCAAGAGAGTGTTATGGATCTAAGAAGATGTTTTTAAAATTGTGATGCAAGTTAGTATGAAAGCTGAGTTAGATATAGAACTTTAAACTCATGGAGATGGTTAGATAGTAGAATGTTAAAGTCAGGTGCCAAATATATATGGACTGGATGGACATTGGGAATGTATGCTAAGCCATATAACCTTCATAACTGTGGCCTAATTACCTCTGTTGTTTTGTATTGTATTTATTATTATAAGAGAAAGAGCCATTTGTTGGACTGAAAAGGGGAGCTGTTGGGGGGGGGAAGATATACCTTAATCTTAAAAAAAAAGGAAGGGGTTGGGTGGGTTGAGGTGGAAGAAAGTGGGAGGATGGGACTGGAGGGAGGAGTAGGGAGGGGATTGCGATTGAGATGTAACTTGAAGAAATAAAAATAAAGTAAAAAAAAAAAAAAAAAAAAAAAAAGAGCTATGTCCCAGAAAGGGAGAGAGACTGCCTGGGCTTAGCATGAGCTTTTGAAACCTCAAAGCCCACCCCCAGTGACATACTTTGACCAACAAGGCCCCACCCCCTAATCCTTCTAAACCAGTGGTTCTTAACCTTCCTAATGCTGCAACCCTTTAATACAGTTCCTCATGGTGTAGTGACCTCCAGCCATAAAATTAATTTGTTGCTTCTTCATACCTGTAATTTTCTGCTGTTATGAATTGCAATGTAGAATATCTGATATATAACTCTCAAGAGATTGTGACCAACAAATTGAGAACTATTGTAAATCTAAGTATTTCAAAGAGTTCTACTCCAGGTAACTAAACATTCAAATATATGAGCTTATGGGGACCATTCTTATTCAAACCACCACATTCTATTCCCTGGCCCCCACAAGCTTGTAGACACATATGGCAGGGCAAGACAGTACAAAGTTTCCTCCATCTTGCATTGTTGCTAAGACCACTCAGGTTTAACTACAATTTGATCTGCTTGATGGAGAATCCCATGAAAAATTGCTTAACTCTATTCTAGGAACCAAAGGTCAGGATGTCCTACCTAACTTATCTTAGCATCTGTTAAATGGCCCATTTATGTGGAACCCCTCCAGCAAACCATTTATTTTAACTTCTCTTAAAACTGTTTGCTTTTGCAAGGCTCCCTGCAGCTGCTTAGCAAGGTCTTGGGCAGCCTTTAAAAACTCCACATTCTAGGGGTACTGGGAGGGAACTGTGATGGAGATGTAACCTGAAGTAATAAATAAACATTTTTTTAAAGCCAAAAAAAACAGAAAACCACAAAACTCCACATTCTGAACACTCAGGGCCACACTTTGGTTCCCAAATACCTGGTATAGTCCCAGGCCACTGGAATAAAGACTTTCAATAAGCTATAAATTGTGTCTGAGTAGCCATCTCTGGTGGGCTACCCATAACACATATCATAATGCAAAAATGCATTTAGTTCAACTTTAAAAGCCTCCATAGTCCATCACAATCTCAACACAATTAAAAAGTCCAAGGTTCAAAGTCTCTGAGACTCAAAGCATTCTCGTAACTGTAACCCCCTATGAAATCAAAATCAAAAAAAATAGATTTGATATTTATAACATACAATGACACAGAATACACATTACCATTCCAAAATAGAAGAAAGGGAGCATTGTGAGAAGTACTGCACCAAAGAAAGAGTGAAAAACAACTAGGCAAACTGCAAATTCTGTATCTCTGTGTGTGATGTCAAAGTACTCTTCAGAAATCTAGTTTCTTTCATCTTTGCTGACCGTAACACCTCTCTCTCTCTCTCATTCTCTCTCTTTTCTCTCTTCTCCTCTCTCTCCATCTCTCCCTCTCTCTGTCTCTCTCTCTCATTCTCTCTCTTCTCTCTCTTCTCTTCTCTCTCTTTCTCTCTCTCTCTCCTCTCTCTCTCTCTCTCTCTCTCTCTCTCTCTCTCTCTCTCTCCCCCCCTCTCTCTCATAACAGGTATCTCATGACACTGGCACTCCAACATCTTGAATTCTCCAATACAATTCAGACTTCACCCTCACAACTTCACACAATGGCCTCTCTGCGCCTCCATATAGGGATAACCCTGACATTCACCCAGCCTCAGCACTTTCCCTTAGTTGTGGAGGAAAGAATATTCCACAACCCCTTTCTTGTATTCTTGACTCTAATGCCAGAACCACATGGCTGAAGCTGCCAAGTTCTTCTGCTTGATGGGGATGGAACTTGGACTCCTCCTTCAATTATATTTGCATCAGCTTTCTGTTGTTGATGGTTTCCTTCACTGCTTAATTTTTCCTTTAATTCCTTTTCACAAGTTGGAACTTAGCTGAGTGGGATCTTTGCCCTAAGGTCACCACTCCCTTTATTCCATTTACTTTAAAACTTTTAATCTCATTGAGCACTGGACTCAGCTCCATTACCCTTCCTGGTGCTTGTTTTCTCCATAAACTTTATGTTTTGCCTTTCTCTTGGTTCAGCTAGCTCCTTTTCATCATAGATCTGCATAAGAGTGATCAGTGATAACAACACTGATGCAGAATATTTGATCACATTGTGAACCCCAAGAAACTATAAAAGCCTGTTTCTAATTGTAGTATGGCTCATCTTTTAATCCTAGAACTTTTTGTTTATTGTAACAAATGGTTATGGTGTGGCTCAGGTATAAGCACACACCTTTATTCCAAGAGTTGTCTGTATACAGGATTAAATAAAGTTAACCCTAGGTCAAGAAGTGGAGTAAGAAACCAGCTGTCAGGGATTAAACAGAAAGGAGGGTCATTAAGCTGAGGGGTATTTAAGACAGTGTGGAGAAGGAGTTAGGACTGCTTCTTCCTTTGGGGTTTTATCCTTCTAGGTTTCTTCCTCTAGGTTCTTTTGGCTTTTTAGATCTGGGACTTTTCCTATAGGGTTTTCAGCTTAAGAGGAACATCAGCTAGATGTTTTCTCTGCCTATCTGAGCTAGCAGGCTTTTACTGCAGCATCTCACTCCTGAGTGCCAAGGACCTGAATGAGAGAAGGGACAAAAGACATGGAGACGGAGAGCAAGTCCAGTGATCAAGCTCTCAAGTTTTTATTGAAAACAAGGTCAGTTATAGGTTCGGTAGGGGGTAGGGAAGCTGAAGGCAGGGACGTCAGCGGGTTGTTAGGAGACTAAAGGTCTGGGATATCTCATGGTTGCAGCTGACTGGCCACAGGCTAATCAGGTGACTTCTGAGAATTGTTCTGGTAATCAGGAAACCGGAACCTAACTCCTGTGGTGAGAGCTTAGCAGGGGGAAGTTTATAACTTTCTGTAGGCCTGTATATTAGGCCCTAATGTAAGTGGGGAAGGTTAGTAATTTTCCATGTGCCTTGGCTCCCAGCAAGTCTTCATTGGTAAAATTAAATGACTGAGTTATTTTCGTTTTTTAAAACAGCACAACATGATCAATACTAAGCTGTCTTGAAATCTCCTCTGCCAATGCCATTAATCCCAAAACAGATTTTTTTTTAACTATAGCAAAAAGCAGCCAAAATATCACAATGGACTCTAGACCACTTATTAATATTCTTACCCTCTGAAGCTTCTTGAGCTGGACCCTCACAGTTCAAATTGCCCTCAGCAACACTATCTTCCATGTCTTTATTAGGATGGTCCACTAAGTTGCACTTAAATGTCCAACTGCTTTTCTACTCCAATATCCCAAATTCTTTGATATTCCTCCAACAAACAACATGACCAGACCTGTCACAGCAATACCCCAGTGTCTGATACCAACTTCTATCTTAGTCACTGTTTTGCTGCTATTAAGAGATACCATGACTATGGCAATTTTTATAAAAAGAAATAATTTAACTGGCGGCTAGCTTGCTTACATTTTCAGAAGGTCTATTATCATCATGGTGGGGAGGCATCATGCTATCAGCAGAAATTGCAGGCATAGTGTTAGAGCAGTAGATACGGGCTATATTTTGATCTATAAGCAGAGATAATGAGAGATTGACTGGCCTAGTATGGACTTTTCAAACCTCAAAACCCACCCCTAGTGACACACTTCATCCAAAAGGCCACACCTCCTAGTCCATCTAATCATATCAAAGAGTTCCATTTCCTGGTAACTAAACACTAAAATTTATGAGCCTATGGGGCCATTCTTCTTTAAACCACCACATCCACATCCATTGTCCAGAAGAAGATTCTGACAGTCAAAGAGGTGAGGTGATTTTCCAAAACATCTCCAGGTATGTGACCTGAAGTAGACATGGGTGTTCTTGTTATAGAGTCTGTTTCATAGATCTGAGAAGACTCTAAGTTGCCATTTATGTCCTACCATGAGCCATCAGACTGGGCATGTGGGAAAACAACGTAAGAGAAACAGCTATTGCATGCCCCCACTATTATCCCCAAGGAAGGAAGCCTAGGACCTTGTACAAGACCACATTATATAAGAAATTGGTAGGGCTCAGGGGGTGACAGCTTATAATTTAGAATGTGCCCCTCCCCCAGAGTTTGGGAGTTCCTATAAGTCAGCTTTCTCATGGCATGAGCAGTTGAAAGGAAGAATAAAGAAATGGGCAGCCAGCACCATGAAAAGATCTCAGGGTGTGGGACCCAGAGTACTCAGGTGGCTATGCCTTCCTGGATCATCTCTCTCTCTCTCTCTCTCTCTCTCTCTGCCTATCTGTCTGTTTGTGGGGTGTGTGTTTGTGTCCATGTCCATCCCAGCCATGGTGCTCTTGCCTTTCTCCCCAAGTCAGAGTTATGCAGAGAAGGAAAGCACAGACCCTTTTCCTTCTCCCAGGGTGGGAGAATGCTAAAGCAAGAGGCTTGCAGACAAGGCACAAGATAGAAAAATGAATTGGTAAAGTAGGGTAAATGGGTAAAGTAGGAAAAGTCATGAGGCAAAGAGGACAGCATCCTATAGATCCAGCATCCTGAGCACCAATGTTTAGAGTATTCCAGTTGCCCAGTTCACCAACCTCGCATGACTGCTCTGCTGGTTTGTAGTCAATGGCAGCAACAGTGCACCCATAGCCTCATCCAAGTTCACCAGCGTAAGCCATGCATCTACTACACTTGGCATCAGCCCCTGTTACTCTGTGTAGAGCTTCCAGGCCCAGCTATCACAAAGTGTTATTTCTCTCCTGCTGTAGCTGTGTGGTTTCTTACGTAGTCATACAGAGGGTAATGTCCAGATATACTCTCACTCTTGGCTCCTGGCCAAATAGGGGGCAGGAAGGAACAGATTTAATCATGCCCAGTTTCCTAGTCAAAGGGAGTATAAAGAAGACAAAGAAATGGAGAATAGAATAGATCACACCTTCTACCTGTAGGTGGGAACAGGAAGGTGGAGGATAAATAAGGCTGAACTGAAGCATGAAAAAATAGTCCATTGTGGATGTCCAGTCTAAAGGAAACTCCAAATCCTCAAACTCCAAAAGGCTGTCCAAACATCCAGAAATGAGCTCAACCTAGACTATAAGAGGATTTCTGGTGGTTAGATAAGAGCCCATGTTCTTCAGAAACTTGTGAAGCTGGTCCCCATATACAAAAAGGAGTCATTTCCCTTACCTTTGGCAAAAGGGACATACTCCAGGCTCCCTCAGTCTCTACTCACAGTACTTGTTATACATTTCAAAGTCTAGCATCTCAACCCTTCTGACCTCCTCTTTTACCCTAAACTCCCTTCAGCTCATGAGCTTTCCTCCCCTCAAATACTCATCCTCCTTCTAACCTGCAATCCTTACCACTCTCCTCTGTGGCTATGCTCATCCTCCTCTCTCTATCATCTTCCTCTAATCATTCTCTTTTCTCATGGATAGCCCTGGCCATGCCCTATCTACCCTTCTCTCTGCTCTGGACTCTTGCAGATTCCTCTGGGTGTTTCCTCTCTTTTATTTACAACAGAAACCTAACCAAACCTTGGAGTGGACATGTCAGCAGTTTCCTTACTGCACCCCCTTCACATGGGTCCTATGTCAGAACCATCGCATGCAGTGGGCTAGAGAGATGACTCCATGGTAAGAGTAATTTCTACCAAGTGTGGTTAGGCTCCCACATGGTAGAATTATCCTCTGACTTCTACAAGTTCTCTTTCTCTGTTTCTCTATTTTTGTTTCTGTTTCTCTCTCTCTATCTCTCTCTCTCACACACACATACTAAAGTAGGACATCAGTCCAAGGCCTACAATTTCCTAACCAATACACCAGTATGATTCAGGAAAGAGGGGTGTCCTCCAGGGGATTAGGATCCTGGTACCTCCAAGAATGAAATTCATAGACTACAGAAATGTAAGTCTCAAAAGGAAGTTTTATTATTGGCCTGTAGGTGGGAACTTAAGGGAAGATGGTCCATAACAGGAGGGGTCCCTAGAAACAGAATACCACCTAGGTATCATATCAGTCCAGCAGCTTTTTGTAGGACTTTTGGCAGACATTAGAGTGAGGCCTGTGGAGGTTGATGGGTTGATTCATCTGACTAGCCCACCCATGAGGTGTACACTGGCCTTAGTTTTGATCACATCTTCATATACATCTCCAGGCAGGGCTGCTCATTACAGAAGGAAAGAGCAAAGCTGACTTCCCTTCTGACATTCCTAACCTCCAGCAATAACAAAACTACCTGCAGGACAAAGGAAGGACTTTTCCCTCTTCTACACTAGGACAAGTGGCAAAAGTACTCACTGTTGGGATCCCTACCGCCTGAGCAATAGCAACCTCCTATGCTCATCAGTTTCTTATCATGAATGGCATATAAATAATTGTATTAGGAAAAGTACTAAATATCTCCAAATAAAATACAGGCTACTCGGTTAAATTTGAATTTTCAGTAAACCACTAATACCTTCTTAGAGCAAAGATGTCCCATAATACATACATAAACTCCAAAAGAATTTATCTGAAACTTTTATTTAACTAGGTCTTATGATGTTATTTGGCAACTCCAGCTACCCTAATATTTGAAGACTAGTCTGGGCTATGATCTTCCTACTCTTTTTAAAATTATAGGAAACTATGCCGAGACCACCAGGCTGTTGTTGGTCTAAATGAAAAACATAATTTTTCTAAAGAAAAACTGCCCTCCCGAGTCTCTTAGAGCTAATAGGAACTACCCAGCTGTTCCAGCAGGGCTGTCATTACCAAGCTCAATAAAATGGATCCTAGGCAGCTCTAGGGGATTGAAAGCCGCAGCACTTCCTCACACAACACTGAGAACTTGTCGGTTTTGTTTAGTAAACATAATGTCTGACTCCAGGTGCTCCGTTCTTTGTTTATATTTGACTGCACTGCCAACCAGGGGTAAGGCCCGTGGCTCCCTGGTCAGGCATCTTGTTAAACAGCAAGCAAGGACCATAGGTGGTCCCTGGAGTAAAGACACAAAAATCTGGGCAAAAAAAAAATCTTAGAAGCAAGCCTGTCTAAGTACATACCTCACTTTGTGGGGAGAAG
Source organism: Lophiomys imhausi (assembly GCA_907164525.1). Taxonomy (NCBI): domain Eukaryota; kingdom Metazoa; phylum Chordata; class Mammalia; order Rodentia; family Muridae; genus Lophiomys; species Lophiomys imhausi. Next base: position 5,597,388 of record CAJQZJ010032395.1, on the reverse strand, counting down.
AGGGGGAGATGTGGGAGATCAATCAGCCAAGGAAATGAAGAGAAATACATGATCCTACTACCTCTTACTACATACCTCCTGAGAAGCAGAAAAGACCTCTACAAGGATGAGATGTTGCTGAGTATGATCCTGCAAGAGTCAGGCCTCCCTGAGCAGGAACAAGGGAGACAGCCAAGAAAAGACTCACCTTCTTCCTTTGTGGTGCAGGGAGATAGCAAGTAGCTTAGCATCTGCTACATGCTCACAACAGGTTGAGACTCTGAGCAAGAAGAACTAATGTCATTCCCTAGACTCTCCATAGCACCTCCCCCTAGTCAGCTCTGACTCTGTCTGGCACCCCAGCACCCTCAACCCCAACCCCACTCTGAATTTCCACCCTCCCAAATTGTCTCCTGCAAGAAATTCCATTTGCTATTCATGAGATGCTATTGTCTTCTTGTGAACTGCTCCTGTTGAACCCTGGGAGGTTCCCCAAGGTCCCGCCTGATGCACAGAGACCACCAGAGACCCAGATTTGTTGCAATATACAAGAGGTTTGTTTAAGCTGACGTGCTGGGGTTCAGCTGCCTCCATGGAGGAGTGAATCCCCCAAAATAGTTTTCAGGCAGTTTTTAAGCACACAAGCTACAAACAGGCGGATGCATAAAGGAGTAACTTTTAGCCCGCTAGGCGATAGCTGCAGGTGGGATAAGGGAACAAAGGGGATGTTAGGTGATGATGCAAGTGGGGATAAGGGAGTGCAGATAAGGGATCAAAGGGAAGTGGGAGCAATCCAGTTAGCTATGTAAATTTGGACCGAGTTCTGTGGAATGTCTCCAAGGGTCATGAGGTCAGGTTCTTATGAATGGAAGAGAAGGCCTTCCTAGGAAAGGGTAGTGGTATTTATTATTATTTTACAGCCTTATAGTCCACATTTGGGTGTGCACAGAATTCTGTGCATGTGTATACATATAAAAAAATCACACATTCACATAATATTTCTAGTTACAGTGGCTGCCTAACAAATTGGAAAAGGAAAATTGACTTCCAACTTCTCTTCTTGTTAGGAAATGTCATCTGATTTCAGAAATACAGCAGTCTCTGTTTTTAGAAAACACACTCTATCTCATACTTAACAAGCTGCACATTAATGGATTGCTAGTGTATGTTTTGTACTCACATATACATTTACAAATACCTATGATGTCAATGTTCATAAAGCACTCACATAAAAGGGGATAGTCAATGGTATTCTTTTTTCACATGAGAATAGACACACACGTATACACACATAAAATATTTTTAAGAGATTTCTAGGCATGCTGGCATGCATCTATAATCCCAGCATTTGGGAGTCTGAGTAAGAAAGGAGGATCACAAGTTCAAGTTGGGCTACATACAGCAAACCCTGTCTCAGAATAAAGAACAGAGGGTGAGAATCAAATAGACAGAGGCAAAGACAGAAATAGAAATTGAAACTGAGACGTCCACTTTATGGACCAGACTGTTTCCAAATTCCCATGTGTCAGTGTACTGAATTTCAATAGTCCATTTTTAGACACAGCAGCCTGAATGATTATAGGGAACAGAGGATTGTAAGAACCAATTATGTTTAGACAACATAGTGTTAAGCATTCTAAATGTTAATTGGTCCTGCTTGCTGTCTGTTACTTATATTGACTCTGATTGGTTAAATAAAATGCTAAGGCCTGAGATTGGGCAAAGACAGAGAAAGGTGGGACTTCCTGAGATTCGAACAGGAAGCCTGCACTTTAGACAGAGGAAGAACGCATTCCAGACAGCAGCAGGAAGAATTAATTAACATTTAGAATGCTTAACACCCCCCCGCATCAATAGGCCAAGATAGCTAATGCTGTACAGAAGGGAAGCCATGAGTCAGCACAAAATGGCTGATATGGGAAGTCCAGGAAACTCAAAAGTTAAAAAATGACATAATCAATTACATAACTGTTTTTTGGCAGAATGCCACTTTTGTGTAGGTTTTACATAAATAGTACCTTTGAGTCTAAAACTTTCATCTTTCCCAGCTGCCTGTGTGTGTGTATTTATATGTAGGCCTGTATGCCTACCTGTGGCCTGTGTGCCCATGTGTGTATATGTGTGTGTAGGCAGTCCAACTGTGCAAGTGTGTGCCTGGGTGCCTTCTGGCATCTACCTGCCGAGTAGTCTTTGCCTGGAGTGCATAGAGTGTATCTCATCTACTTGTGACACCCAACATTAAACCTCCCAGCTTCCTATGATGCCCCTCTCCTGGCACTGGAGGTTGGACATCACAGGGGTCTAGTCTGTAGAGTTAGCTATCTGTAGGTTTCTCACTCCTGTCTTCAGCATTTGTCATGCCTGCCCACATGTTGCCTCTTGTAGATGGAATGGAATCACTCATTCTCAAACTTGCTGGCTTCCTAGACATTCATTCTCCCCACCTGTTTCTTCAAGTGCATCCCCAATAAGAACTTTTTCCTGACTCTCCTGGAATTAGTATGACGTTGCTATGGATTTTTATAATGTGTGCCCATTGTTCTGCATTATTCTTGGAACACTCTCTCATGTATGTATCTCTCAATACCACTGCATCTCTAATGTTCAAGGTGATAGATAATAATGTGAAAATGCACACAATTACTACATGACCCAGTAACCCCACTCCCTCTTAGGTACATGTTTTAAAAACTTACTACACTGTGGGAAAATGATCCAATCCAGGCCAAATTAAGTCATATAAAGGCAGGTTTATTGGATATGAGAGGTGAAGAGAAACAGTATGTGCATGCAGAGAGAGAGAGAGACAGACGGGGGGGCAACAGGGACAGAGTGGGGGGAAGGAGGCAAAGAGAGGAAGGAAGAGTAGAATGAGGGGTAGAGGAAGAGAGAGAAATAGAGAGGGGGGAAAGAGGTGAGAGAAAGGAAGAGGAAGAAGAGAGAGCCTCCAAGATGTCGGGGTTATATTGGCATGGCTTGTGGGGGGGCATGCCCCTTAACAGGTAGAAATTGAGGCATCTTGGGAGAACTTGGAACTCAGGCAGACATAACATCCCAGATTTTTGTTGATAGTAAATGAATAAGGGGCGAAGCATCGTCTGGCTATTTCCTGCTGACATTGTGGTTGTCAGAACTTGGGGTGTAAGGGGGCAAAAGCTGGAATATTGTTCAGGTCTTGGAAGAGCAGGCTGTTTTTTTGCTGTCCAAGTTCTTCTTGACCATCTAAGATGTGAAGGCTGCAGTTGGAGCAGTTCGTAATCTTTAATTGGTTGGAAATCTGCAGGAACAGATACATATTAGGGGCAGGAGATAAAAAATTAAGTAACTAGGATGAAAAAATTTTAGGTCCATGGTCTTGGCAGTTGGGGTGGCCCCCAAAACCAGGGAGGAGTCCCACCCCCCAGCAATAGGCAGAAGTGGAAATAGGCTATACTTATCTGAGTCCATTTGACCTATGGATTCCAATGGATTCCCTGAGGCTTACAAGAATTTAGGTTCACAAAAAGAAAAATTTTAGAAAGAAATAATATGAGTAGTTATTATTGAGAACAATCATAAATAAAGGAACACCTGTTTATATTGTAATATGGAGCCCATTAGCAAGGAAAAAATGTCTGCCAACCATCAATCCTATCAGAGATCTGAGGAGGATAATTACCACAGGAACTATAACCCAATGGCCTATGTATGGTTTATTATGACAGAGGCTAACCCATTACCCAGTCAGACTTCCCGAAAGGCTCCTATGGTGTCAATGATTTCATTGTGAGACAGGTCCCAGGGAAGCATCAGTCTTTAGCTATCAGGCCTGGCAAATCTGAGAGGCCTTCCGGTGGAGTACAAGCTTGGGAAGCTGATCCCATTTTGTCTAGGCAAAACAATAATCAACTTCTCCAGGTGTCTTGTTTGTCCACATATCGAGCAGTCCTTAGCAGCAGGAAAGCAGTGAAGCAGTTTTATCTTCTTTGTTGTGCCAATATGTTATTGGAGGCCTTGAGATCACTGCTAGAAGTTGGGGTCTGTCATAATAAGCTATTTAATTAAACATTTTAATGCCATATCCTACAAATCTCTTGACGCTTGAGGACCAGCTTATCTGGATTAAATAACTTTGTCTTTTGTTATCTGGTCTAAATTGTATCTTGAATATTGTCAAGTTGCATTATTAAAATATCCTTAAGTTTGTATTAACCAGTAGCTTTAGTAATTATTAAAATAAAGTACCTTTTAATCAACTTATGAAAGAAGCAGCCCTAAACAAACATGGCGCTGAAGAGGGTTTCCTTACCATAATAAAGATGGCCACAGATCATGTGACTGCCCTTAGTAAAGATGGCAGCGAAGGCGGGACTCTTTCCCTCCATCCCACAGTCAAAATGGCAACCTGTCACATGGTAGTGGCAGTGGCAGCGTGGTGGGGCATTTAAAAGAACCAGACTGGTCAGGGCACACAGCAAGTAACAGGCAGAAGCCAACAGGCAGCAGACAGAGCAAGCCACAGCGAGGGAAGTTGGAAGGGGTAATAGAACTCATTATCCAAAAAACCTGGTTTAAATTTCAGAATGTAGTGGCAGAAAGTGGGGTCAAATTTTAGACCAGGAATAACCATCTCTAGCCTCTGTGGGGATCATGGGTCATGAAGAAGGTGTCCCAACCTCATGAATTGCGATCGGATGGATGGACTGAAGGAGAAGATGATTTTTGACAAAAGTCTTTTATCAAAAAAAACCTCTAGAACAGAGGCCCTGCCTCTGTTCGGAATGACTAGCCTTTGAGTGACCACGACTTGGAAAAGCTAATCCAGAGGGGGTCCTGGACCCTAGAATAAGCAGCAACTAGAAAAAAAAGTTACTGTGTCCAAGCTTGAGACAGCTGTAGCCTGCGAGAGGCGAGTCCAAACGTGAGCGAGCAACAACGGTTAGGAGTGGCCCCAAAGGAGTTTTGACGTTTGGCGGGGCACAACCTCCACCAGTCACAGTTAATGAGACACTTTGCCCTAGCGGAGCTGCCATGTAGGCCCCCAGTATATGAGGAAGCTCTTAGCCCGCATATGAGTGCTGAACTGCGCGGGGGAATGTTATGTAGGGACACTCCACTTCAAAGGAGTGGGATGGGAGGGATAGGGGGTAGAGGGTGGGAGGGTGGGACTGGGAGGGGTGGAAAGAGGACACTGTGATGGAGATGTAACTTGAAGTAATAAATAAACATTTAAAAAAATTACTGCACTTTGGGAAATGATCCAATCCAGGCCAAATTAAGTCATATAAAGGCAGGTTTATTGGATATGAGAGGGGAAGAGAAACAGCATGCACATGCAGAGAGAGAGTGAGGAGTGGGACAGAGATAGAGTCAGGGGGGAAGGAGGCAGAGAGAGGAGAGAAGAGAACGAGGGGGAGAGGGAGAGGGAGAGGGAGAGGGAGAGGGAGAGGGAGAGGGAGAGAGAGAGAGAGAGAGAGAGAGAGAGAGAGAGAGAGAGAGAGAGAGAAAGAGAGGGGGGAAGAGTGTGAGAGAAAGGAAGAGGAAGAAGAGAGAGCCCCCAAGGGGTTATAGTGGCCTGGCTTGTGGGGACGGGGCATGCCCCTTAACAGGTAGAAATTGAGGCATCCTGGGAGAACCTTGAACTCAGGCAGACCTAACAGTAGTTGAAAGCAGGGCTTCAAACAGAACACTAGCCCTATTCAACACCATTCATAACAGCATTGATAAGAGTCAGAAAGTGGGAAGGAACCCAAATGTCCATGGATATATGAGTAGATCAACAAGGTGTGTATGCATACAATGAAATATTTTTCTTATACAAAAAGTAAATCTTGCCATATAGTAAACTATAGATGAAACTTAAAGACATTTTAGTAAGTCAAGATTAAAAGAAACACATTATATAATCCCACTGATATGAACAGAGTTGACAAATTCATAGAGGTATTCACACTGAGAAGTATAGACATTATCAAGAACCAAAGTGAGGCATAATAAGGAATTAGTGCTTACAAGTACAGTGTTTCTGTCTGGACAAGGTGAAAATCATCTGAAGTTGGATAATGTTAGTGATTGTTGGATGGAATAATGAATGTAATTAAATCCTGTAAGTTAACTCTAAAAGTAATCAATTTTATCATACACACACACACACACACACACACACACACACACACACACACACACTCTACATACTATATGTACCACACTAACAAGTATTATTCCTTCAATTCTTCAACTCAAGTAAAGCAGTGTCATCAGGGTTCAATTCAACCACTGGCTGTTCCTCTCTAGTTTAGCTGACTGATTAGCTGACTGATCTGCACAGTGGGGCTCCTAAGACATCTGTAGGACAGTGCTCCCCAGGACAAGCCACCCCCAGGGTGTTCTATATAAGATCAGCTGAGAAGCTGAGGAAGAGACTGAACATGTATCCTGTGGCCTGGCTTCCTGTGAGCTTGGTCCATTTAAAACCCCATGAAGCTTTTCAAACCGCAGCAGACGTTGGACAAGCTGACATGTAGGACATTTGCTGAGCCAGATCTTCCCCACACATCTTTGGGACTTGAGAGAACACAATAGTTTCTTTTATTGCTTTGCAGTGTTTATAACTTATCTGATAATCAATGTGGTGGTTTATGCTGCCCAAAACATCATATTCTGCTTCTTCCCCAAACATTTGTCAAAAATGCTAGTGATGTACTTATTGATACACTCAGTTTTAGTTGACTTACCCATGGCCCTGGATACAGCTGAATTCTGTCTCCTTCAAGCTCTCCCCTACCTGCTTTTTGATTAACACCCAATTTTCTTATAAAGTCCTTTTCAATGGTTCCTGTCTACACTGAAATTTTTCTTTTATCCAAACTCCACATATAATACTAAGCTCATTGTTTTCCTATCTGCTGTGACAACTTACTGCCTTGCAGCCTTCATATTTTGTTGGTTCTATGAATTTCCTGTCAGAGTTTCTACATGTTACTCGACTTAGCAAACATACTTTGGGCTCTTAGAGTGTGTGGAAGACATGATAGGGAATTTGGAGATAATTAGGACATTATCCCTGCATCCATAGATGTATAATCTAGTAGGAATTTTTAACATATTTTATAGTGTACAAAAAAAACTGCACATATTTTTTAAAAAGACATGTGCTCAAAAGAGGGAACGTCTCATTTACTTGAGGTGGAGTGGAGCCAAATTGAGAACAAGAGTTCCTGGAATTCATCAAAATAGAGTGAGTTTACCAGGAAGGATGAACCACAAAGAGACAAGTTACCTGTATATGAGCTGTCCCTTCCCACTTGACTTTTTTGTAGGTTAAAAATGCAGATGGGCCAAGCTTTCCTCCAGTAAGAGGACACTTTCTTACTTGCTGCATAGGTCAGAGCTGGGCAAAAATAAGTAAGTCTACGAGTGGGACTTTGGCTGCAAAGCAACAAACTCATACTCAGAATTTGTTGACCAACTTAAGAAAGTTTGTGATTCCCCACAAATTAGAAGTTTAAACAAGAACAGGAAGCTCATCTAACAAGAAACACCCACTGGTGGGTCTCAGTGATTCTTACCAGTGGCTATATCTATGCAGATTTTCAGTCTTGATGTTAGATTACATGCCTGGGAACTCTAGGATCTTAGTTTTTGGGACTGACTAGCCCTTCAGGAGATTTTCAATCACATTAAAATCTAAGAGCTATGAACCAGACAGGTGCCAACTTTTTTCCAACTCAAAGAATTTCCTCCAAAAGCAAAAGAGGAGTCTGCCTAGCATGTGCAAAGTCCTTTAGCTCCCAGCACTCCTACCATAAGAAGAGGGATGAAAAGAGATGGGAAGGAAAAGAAAAGAGTAAAGGAGGGAAGGAGGGAGAAATCACCACACAATTAGCAAAGGCATTGGAGATGACATCTCTGCTACCTCTTTAAAAGATATTCCCAAAATATGTCCATGGGTGTTCAGATATTTCTCATATTTATGCCTATATTGTTATCAAAGGCATAAATTTAAGGATGAGAAGATCCAAGAAGTACTACACATAAGGCTTTCTAAGTTATCTGCCATTATGGGCATTTCCATTTCCTATGTCCCCAATTCCAACATGCCAATAACACCAAGTGATGAGTCTCCAGTTCATCCAGAACAACCACAGAAAAATCAAACATTCAGTCAACATTAAAGCAGGATTCAGTGACCACTTTTGATCCAACTCTAGACAAATCCAAGTTTCTGGGAGCCTGTGGTCCTAATAACTGACATCTGAGGTCCCAGTGCATATAAAATACTGTCTGAGTATAGTTGCCTGTGCTGAATACCAAAAAGAAAGCAGAGGATTTGCACGATCTCTTTCCAGTCTCCCAGCCCCCACTCACATTGTATTCTGCACACATACTGAAGCATTAGCATCGGCTGATTTGGAAGGAATATTGGAAATGAAGTGATAGCAGAGTAAATGTCAATGCATTCATTGTGACACCGTGAGCACCAGATCTTAAACAGCTTCATCATTGTGGCATTTACTATGTCCTGAAATAATATTAATCCCACTGTTGTCCTTCTTGATGGAATCATCCATGAATATGGTTTATGGGCCTGGCCAAAGTGATAATAGGTTAAAAGAACAGCCTATCCAGTGTTCCACTAAATTAAGGTTGCTCCATGGAATTTAATGAAACAAGTGCTGCATAGGGTTTTCAAAGGACGTTCTTGTAATTCATGTCTATTTAGGGCTCCCAATAACCAGAAACCTAATTTCTTAGAATAAAATAGCCTTTTGTAAAGCCTGGTCACATAGAAAAAGAAAAAGGAAAAACTTTAAAGGGCACTAGTCAGCCCTTTGTTATTTCAAAGTCAAAGTTTAAGCAAGAAGAAAAGTTAGATGGGAATATGAAGACATTTTGAATAAAAATAAAGAGGAAAATTAATCAAATCCATATGAAACTCTGCAGCTGAGTCCTAAAATAAGGACATTGTGCTAGCCACTCCCTCTAACCACACAATAGGGAGATAAAACAGAGTTGGAATACAGAAGGCTTACTAGATATGTTGAGAAATTGCCTGGTGCTAAGAACTGCAGAGGGAAGACAACAGCAAAAGCCCCTGCACATCTATTCCCATTCAATTTGTCAAAAGCTAAGCATCAGGTGTTAAACCTTCTCTAAGGAAGGCATAAGCCCAGAGTGGAAGAATAGGATCGTTCATTGTCCTGCCAAAGCCTGGGCCAAAATGTCAAACAAGACCAGATATTTATCTCCCATTCAATATGGTTAGGTGGAAAACTTGGGTTTTAGGGTAAAGGCAATTTCCCCAACAGTATTCACTGAGTTCTACCTGAACTATCGTTTTTATTGTATCTATTGCAAGTTTATATTTCTTTGTTAGAGTGTAGGTCACAAACCCAAATATCATTCCCTGGGATGAAATCCTGAGCTGTACAAAAAGGAGCAATACAAACAACAAGTGAGCAGGATAGAAGCATTCATTACTATCTGCTTCTTGACTTAGGGCTAGAAAATACCCAGCACGTTACACTCAGACTCCGTGAGCCATTCTTACAAAAGCTTGGAAGACAAGAATACTCAGAAAAATGCAGACAGCATAAGCTCATGAGCTGAACTTCCAAACTGGAATGAGGCTAGAAAGGAAAAACTCATTATGACAAATAAAAACCTCAGTGGAAATCCTCACCAATGTAATGGACCATGTACAAAACAGAATCATGGATGAAAGATGAGGCACAAGAATTGGATCACCTAATATAATATATTGATAATTTAATGATAATTTAATAATAATAATAGTAAATATTATGATAAATTGTCATTCTACAGCTTCCAGAAGGGCTTGGATCTTGTCCAGTACTATGCAAGGAAGTTAGGGCTTTGTCAGGCACCAAGGCAGAAGTGTACGCTCTTCCAATGGAAGGTCCAGGCTACATCAGTTTCTGGGCAGAAAAGGATGAAATTTGGGATGGGACCTGTCCCAAAGGATATCCCAGAGAGGTGGGATAAAGGATTTTCTCCACTTCCAAATGTTACAACTCTTTTAGTTAAGCAAGCAGGAGGATTAGGGCAACCCTAACCCTCTCTGTCCTGCAGCGAATGGTTCTAGCTCTTTTAGCTAATTTGCCAGTGCTGGGCTGGACAGCTTTAAGGAGCTCAAGGCTCCTGAACCCAGCTAACCAGCCAGAAAAATCAGGTGGCTGTTTCAGGAACCAGCAGCAGCCAGCTACCATCACAGTTCTGCATCGGGTTGTGCTGGAGAAACAGCAGAAGTTTGGCCACCAGGGTGACTGGTGGCAGTGATCAGGCTATGAGCCTGGCTAGGCAGCAGTGACAGCAGTGAGGCAGGAGCTTGCACCCTGAATGAGCCTCAGTAGGCAGGCAGATCCAGTAATGAGTTCCTCATTTCCAAGCCCAAAATAAACAGCTGAGTCTCAGACATCCATCCTGGAGGAATGGGGAGACAGAGTTTATTTCATGAAAAGGGACATTATAAACCTTGAACAGTGAGAAGGGGGTTTCAAAGTAAGTGTGTTTGATTTGCTGGGGTGAGAAGTGCCAGGGATCAGTAGCATGGTCCTATCATAAGAAAGGGAACACAATACTTACTTATCCTATGGGCAGCAGGGGTGAGGAAAGAATTCCAGGTACAATTAGAGGCATGGACAAAGGTCATTGGCTAAAAACCAAGGCACCAAGAGATCATATTAGCATGGGGGGGGGGGTGTTTTCAGGTGATCACTGGATGGGTTTCTTATTAGGAGAAAGGGTTGGCCCTGTAATCTTCCTGAAGGCTATGTGACATTCCTCAGGTAGAGGGTGTGGTTCAGAAGTCTGGGAACCCCCAGATCAGTCAGAAGAGGGAACCTGGTTGAAAAAAGAGTGCCCATCATTTAGCAGGGGTTTTCCAGTAATGCAGGGTCCAACAATAAATATCATCAATAATGATAAATATCATAAAATATATATGAACAAAGCATGGAAGAGCTCTGATACATCATAAAGAGACCCAACTTTTGGATTATGGGTACAAAAGAAAAAATAATACCACAGCAAAGGCATAGAAAATATTTTCAATAAAATTATAGAAGAAAATTTTGCAAGCCTAGAAAAAAGGATGAGATCTCTCAAAATTACAAATTAACAATTCAACAGAAGGCTTTGGAAAAACAAGAACAAACAATACTCAAAAGCAGTAGATAGAGATAATCAAAATCAGGGCTGAATTTAATAAAACAGAAATGGAAAACACAAAAAAAAGTCAATGAAATTAAGAGTCAGTTCTTTGAAAACATGAACCTATGTCCAATGTTAACCATTAAAAAAAAAAGACATATATTTATAAAATTGGAGATAGGAAGGGAGAGATTACCGAAGACCCTGAGGAAATTCAGGGAGTAATAAGGACATATTTTAAAAGTTTGTATTCCATTAATAGAAACTCTAAAAGAAATGGATGGATTACTAACTGCATATTACCTACCAAAATTAAATCAAGATGAAGTAAATAATTTAAACAGACCCACAATAACCAATGCAATGACATAAAAACAGTAATTAAAGGGCTGGAAAGATGGCTCAGAAGTTAAGAGTGCTTGCTGTTCTTCTAAAAACCAGAGTTCCCAGCATCCACATCAGTTAGCTCACAATCACTTGTCACTCCATTTCCACGCTATCAAATGCCCTTTTCTGATCTCCACAGCACCTGCACACAAACTCACACAGATACACACACATACATATAAAGAACAATAATAAAAATTAATCTTAAAAATAGTAATTGGGGCTGGAGAGATGGCTCAGTGGTTAAGAGCACTAGCTGCTCTTCCAAAGGTCCTGAGTTCAATTCCCATCAACCACATGGTGGCTCACAACCATCCACAATGTGATCTGATGCCCTCTTCTGGCTGCAGGTGTGCATGCAGATAGAGCACACATATGCATAAAATAAATAAATAAATCTTTTAAAAAATAGTAATTAAAAGTCTCCCTACTAAAACAACCTCAGATCCAAATAGATTCAGTACACAATTAGACTAGATCTTCAATGGAATAATAAATTCCATATAAAAAAGGAGGAACTTTTCTAAAATTCTTTCAATGCCAGTATTATTTAATATCAAAACCAGGAGAGAGAGAAGAGAAAGGGAAACAAATGATTATTATAGACCAATCTCTGTGGTAAATCAAACTCAAAATTTTCTGAATAAAAAATATTTGCAAACCAAATTTTAAAATACATTAAAAAGATTGTTAACCCTACATCCCAGCATCCCAGAGATTCAGGGATGGTTCAATATATGTAAATTAAAAATGTAATCCATTACATAAATAGGTTCAAGGACAATAATCATATAATAATCATCTCATTAGATCCAGAAAAGACCTTTGACAAGAATCTAGCACCCTTTCACAATAAAAGTCACAAAGAATATAGGGATATAGGAGACATATCTGAACAACAAACCCACAGCCAAAATCATGTTAAATGCTTCAAGAAAAACTGATAAACACATTCAGAAAGGTAGCAAGATATAAAAATAACACAGAAAATAAAAAGTAGGTATGTGTGCCCTGAGAGACCACCAATGCTCCAGTAGATGTAATCACACCCATACACATATAGGCAGCACTAAACAGACTCAGTGTCTTAGTTTTCACTGCATTACTTTGATAAAACACTAACCAAAACCAAACTGGGGAGGAAATGGTTTATTTCACCTTATGCTTTCTGGGAAGTTGGGGCAGGAACCCAGGAGGGAACCACGAACTAAGAATTTAAGTAAAGGCCACTGAAGATACAGTTGTGGTCATTATATTCAAGATGTAGAACATTTTATCACCTTAAAATTAACTGAATGTCACCTTGCCTTTAGTGATGTCTTCCTACTTCAAACCTCAGGTAGTTATTGATCTCTGCCATTTTTGTTTTTCTATTTCCTCATTTAAGTGAACTCATACAATTATGGAACTGTTTATTTCTGTCTTCTTTCACTTCGAAAACAGTTTTTAAGATTCATACCTGTTAGTATATGCAATGTTAATTATCTCTTGTTTTATTGTTGAGTTGAGTTCCAATGTGTTTATATGTATATCTGTGTGTTAGGATATATATTATTTATAGCTGTTGACTTACTATAAATACAACAGTCAGAATGTTCACATACAAAATGTTAGGGAGACATATGCTTTTATTTCCTTTGTGCACATACTTGAGCGGGACTCCTGTGTGGCAAGGTAATGATGGCTAACCAGAATATTTTCCACAGTGACTGGCTCATTTTGCTTTTCTGACAAGAGTGTATGAGAGAACTGCAGTATATAACACAGTCTTACTGAACTGAATATCATCGGGCTTGTTTGTTCTAGCCTTTCCAGGGAGACAACAGTGATATTTTATGGTGGTTTCAATTTACATGTCTCTACTGTCTGATGACACTATCTCCTGGCATGCTCATTGACCTCATGCTGGTTCTTGGTTCAAATGTTTTACTCACTTAAAGAAATAAAATCATTGTCTTCTTATTGAACAATTTTAAGATGTGGGCTAGAGAAAAGTCCTTCTTTTGAAACATTGGTTCTTCCATCTGTGACTTTTTTCTAAATGATATTATGTTGAAGGTCAAATATTTTAATTTGGTGAACTTTAATTTATTGTGATCTACTTTATGCTCTGTCTTGTATATGTTTCCTTTTTAAAATCTTTGCCTAAATCAAGGTCAAGAGCAGAGATTGGGAACAGGGCTAGGTATACTGGGACAAGATAGGTGCAGAAGGAGATACAGAACCATCTGACCTCTGTCATTCTCAGAAAGTGTGATAAATCTAAACTTAAGAGCTAAAACATAAAAGTTCCCCAAGGTAAGCCTGAGACAGGAGCCCCAGAACTAATATGCTGAAGCCATGGTTTCCTTCTATCCTTTACAGATGGTGGGAGCCAAACTGGCTATGTCCAAGAGAGAAGGACATGGTGACCATCAATAAGTATGAGTGGGCCTCTCCGGGAGTGTGTCTACATGATAGCGTCCTTGCCTCTACTGCCAAACATACGCTCACAATATCATCGCACATTACAGAAGCTCACTGGACCTCGCTGCTTCTGTCAGACCAGATCCATTTTCTCCCTGCTTTCCCCACCACCGGGTGTAATCATTGTTCTTCTGCTTAAAAAATGAAATGGAAGCTGTGAAGATGACTCAATTGTGATCACTGCATAAGCAGGAGGACCCAATTTCAAATGCCCACCACACTTGTGAAAAGTTCTACATGTGCCTCAAACCTCAGTGCTGCTGGGGACAGGGAGCAGGGACAGAAGGCTCCCCGGGGCTTGCTGGCTACCAGCTAACTCCAGAAACAATGAGAAACTTCATCTCAAAAGGAATTGGTAGACAGTGATAGAGCAGGACACCCGACATCCTCCTCTAGCCTCTACACACACAGAGGGGAGTGTGCACTGGCACGCGTGTGTGCGTGTATCACCCATACCTACTCCAGCCACATACACAAACAAAAATAAATAAACAAAAAGTTTAAGTTGTCTGTGACACCTCCTAAAGATTTTTTTTTTGTTGTTTTTTTGTTTTTTTTTTTTGTTTTGTTTTTCGAGACAGGGTTTCTCTGTGTAGCCCTGGCTGTCCTGGACTCAATTTGTAGACCAGGCTGGCCTCGAACTCGCAAAGATCCGCCTGCCTCTGCCTCCCAAGTGCTGGGATTAAAGGCGTGCGCCACCACTGCCCGGCGTCCTCCTAAAGACTTAACAGGGCTCTTATTGAAGGAAGACATCAACTAGGAGAGAGGTGGGATAAGGAATTTGTTTAGATATTGATGGTTGATTAGACACAAAGAATGTAGGTTCTGGCTAAACCATGCTAAAAGAATTCTCCAAAAAATTTGGTGAAGCCCTGAATCACAGAGCTCCAAATGTCAAGGTGTACTCAGGAAGAAAATTCATAGTAACATAATGAAGGTTAATCAAAAAGAAAATTTTTGTCATTCCTAGGATCCAGGAGGGCCCCTTCCACTGTATGTGTAAGCATATGCTCTCTCTCTCTCTCTCTCTCTCTCTCTCTCACACACACACACACACACACACACACACACACACACACACACACAC
>CAJQZJ010032395.1:5544465-5582308 GCA_907164525.1 Lophiomys imhausi | reverse complement strand
CACACACACACACACACACACACACACACACACACACACACACACACACTTTCTACCTCTGTCTACTTCTTTCCACTTGTCATCTCATTCTTCTCTACAAATTCCTCTCCTCTTTTCTCTCTACTGTGCTTTTTGGTAGGAACAGAACCCAAATGTTATATCCCAGAGTCTCATAGAAAGTCCACATCAAGGGGCAAATAAGGAGTTGGAGGCATAAGGATTGGCTTTAAATAACATAATGAACAATACACACAATCCAGCCCAGTAAACTGGTCCTTAGCTACTAAGAACCCCAGTCAATGGCCCATCTGTCATATTGTTAAGACCTTTAGAAGTTGTTTAACAAAATGTTAAATGAGATGACATTCAGCAGGCAACAAATGCTTGACTGCCGAATGCAACCCCAAAGAGCTGGTCTGGTGGCAGTGTTTGATGTAATGCTTTGTGCTGCCTTCCCAAGATCGTGGGAGCAAGAGGTCTCCCTGCCTGTCACTTCCTATCTTGGTAAAGTGAGCCCAGGATGAGAAGGACACAATCACCCTTGGCAGGAAAGCCTGGCCAGCTGAAGGGGGGCTTTTCAGAGGAAGCATGACTGAGCAGGGACACCTGGGAGTAAAACCAGTAGGGAGAGAAAAAAAATAATAATCATTTATCTGAAGTTTCATATTCTCTCCTTCCTTATCTCCAAGGGTCTCTCTCTCTCTCTCTCTCTCTCTCTCTCTCTCTCTCTCTCTCTCTGTCTCTCCCTGTGCCTTGAGGGGAGAAGGCAGAGGTGGTAATGAGAGTAGACTTTTTCTGGGCTGAAATATGAAGCCAATTACTAAGGGGCAGATTTCCAGCAAATTGGCTTCTGATAGCTCACATTTATCTGCTTTAGATTTGCATAGACAGCTGGGAAGAGAAGCTTTCTGCTTTGATCCAGGTAACAAAGGCAGAATCCACTCAGCAGGAGGTGAACAACTTACTCACCTTACCTGCAACCTTGTGTCCAGAGTTCAGCAATTATAGGCAATAAGGAACAAATCATGCCAAAAACTGCTTTAAAGAAAGGAAAGGAAAAAAAATCATTAAAAGCAAAATTTCTTTTTCCTGTGGATGATGTGTGAACTATAACAGAGACAGTCAGGAAGGTTACACAAGAACTGAACCCCACAAAACTTTTGGAATGGCAAGACTTTTTCCCCCAGAGAGTAAGCATAAGAAAGGAAATATAACTTTTTCCTCGTTCTATGTATGTCATCTCATATTCTGGACTGTATCCTATGCTCGAATGCTTACTACGTACCCAGAAATCAAAGGCAGCCCTCAGAACTCCCAGAAAACTGAAATTATCTGCACCTTGTTGATTAAAACAATAAGGTCCAGTCGTCAGTGAAATGAACCCTGACCTACCACACCATCTCACATGATTCAATGATAAAAGACAAGAAAATAACCCAAGTGGACATGTGCAAAGAATTTGATTCACAAACAGCCATAAAAAAAAAAAAACACCAGCCCAAACCTAGTTCACACCTAGAATCCGAGTCTTCCAAAGACTCTGTCAGGCAGATCAGAGGCTTGAGAGCAGTGTGGGCTACAAAGGACGACCCTGTTTTCACAAAATCAGCCACAACAAAACCATGAAGCGATGGGATCCTGCTGTGTAGTTGTTTCAAACAGCAAAGATTGCTGAGAAGAAGGGACTTCCTGACTGGCCAAGCCACCTGCGAGTCATTCCCATAGCTCCAGAGATGCAATTTTCATGACTTGCTGTAGACAATGCTAGGGTGGGCTTTCTTGATGACGAAGCTGACTCTGAGTCTCCCTATGCCTCTGTGAGGGCTAGAGTTATGTTTTAAGTTTAAATTATTGTGCTTAAGAGATCTATAAAACAAAAGTTCCTCTAATCTGTCAGCCCCACATCCCCAAGGACAGATAAACCTGTAACCCCCACTTGCCAGGACAGATAACTTCCTGTCATGCTGGAGACTGTTCATGTAAGAAAACAAGTCACATATTTTTACTTCAGTAAACAAGGTTGGCTGCCCTAATTGCTTGATCACACGTAGGCAGAAGGTTTGAAGACAGATAGTGCATCGGGGTATGCTTGCCCCTGATTGGACAAAAGCAGGAAGTATGGTGCCTTGTGGGTTTTGCTTCTAAACGCCTGTCTCTAATGTAATTTGGCACCATTATCTGGGAATCCTGAGCATAGACCTGGCCAGTGGCTGTCTTCCTGGTCAGTATTTAAAAAAGTTTGCTTCAAATTTATCTCAAAAATTGTGGAAATGGTCTTATTCTCACCTAGTGGGATTAACATTTCCCATACTCCTATAACTAACCGAAATAAACTCACTGGGGTTTTTGTTGAGGTAGTATGGTTTGGTTTTGGTTTGATTTTTGAGCTAACCTGGGTGGAGTCATTTCTTTGGACTGTTCTAGGTGCCTTATTCAGGGTGTATATGTGCATATTCATATCTCTCTAAGTACTCAAATGCAGATGAGCTCATTATCATTCAAAACAAACAAAATATGGTATATCCAGAACAGGCTGATAAAGAAACAAAAAGTAAATGAATGGTTGCTTAAAGTAAGAAAAGGAGTTTATGGATCCTAGTGAGATCGCTAGTGGCTATAGGTTCTCAATTTCCTAAATGTGATTCATTAATAATTACACAGCTCTCTGAATATATTTTTAAATCATTGAATTATGTCTCTATAAAGTAAATGAGTTGTGGGGTTTGTGAATTATAACACATTAAAGCTTTTGAAAAAAAAACATTTTTATTCTGAAATAGGGTCTCATGCAGTCCAAAGTAGCCTCAAACTTTCTATAAGGCTTAGGATGGCCTTAAATTCCTGATCCTTCTGCTTCTATCTCCTGCATGCTAGGATTACAGGTCTGCAGTACCATGCCTGGTTTCATGTGGTGTTGGGCCCTGAATGCAGAGTCACATTGATACGAGGAAATCACTCTAACAACTGAGCTACATTCTAAGTCCAAGAAAATAATAGGTTTGTTGTTGTTGTTATATGTATGTGTGTGTGAGATATATACATATACATATATATTATATATAACATATTTATATATATACAAACATATATATAACATAAATATAAAACATACATAAATATAAATATATATGTATGTATGTATGTATGTATGCCATAACAATTTGTCACAATCTTAGTGGCTTAAACAAGGTAGATTTATGGTTTCACAGTCCTAGGAGCTAAAAGTCATAGATCACAGCATCAGCGATGCTTACTCCTTTAGAGAGCAGTAAAGAGTCTCTTCCATGCCTTTCCCTAACTCCCAGCGGTTTGCAGAAATCATGGACATTCCTTGGTTCGTAGGAGCATTGCTCCAGTCTGTCTCTATCTTGTCTCTACACTGACCCTTTTTATAAGGACACTGGTTATATTGTGTGAAGAACTTCCGCAATCAAATCTTTTTTTATTATTATTTTATTATCTCTGTAAAGACCCTATTTCAAACAAGTTCAATTCAGCAATTCAGAGGCACTGTAGGGTAAGATTTCAATATATGAATCTGAGGAGAGGGAAATAGTTCCATATAGAACAGACTCACTCGGAAGAAGAATATACAGTTGACTTAGATATAGTATCTGTAAGCTTATACTTCATTAGGAGATTATAAAATATTCCCCTATAACCTAAAATTTTAAATGCCCATGTCTCCTTTTAGTCTCTAGGCCTTTCTAGATCTTTAATAAAGCAGAAAAAAATATCATTGCAAATAGTCCAAAAATTAAAATGCCACGGTTTCACCTAACCTCCAGAGTACACAGAAGTGTCCAGGACAGAGTGAACCAGAGATACTAAGAAACAACTTTGATGCCTACCACAGGTAGGACTTGACGGCCCAGGATAGCACTTTCTGACAATATAAGACCTTTTTCTTCAACAAGTGCAAACTCTAATATAGTCATCTATATATAATTTTAGCCATGGTTTTCTTGCATTATTTTGAGAAATGGACACTCAGACAATAGTCAGTATATCTCTAGGCTTTATAAGTTAACAGAAAATCACTTCTTGGGTTCCTAGTCAGAAAACATCTAGGAAGGGTTTTCAAATGGTCTGCATCATGACACATATTGAGTGAGACAGAAGATGGAAAGACTGTCTAGGTTTTCTTTTCAGTACCCTGTAAACTACTGAATGAGTTACACATTTGTCAATCATCTTAGCTCTCAGTACAGATGGAGGCCTACCAGCTAACAATCCATCATCCCCACCTCCACCATGAGCATTCTCAGTCATCCACAATATATGTTTCAACCATCATTTTCCATGTGTTCCGTGAAGTTAAAAGGCCTCAGTATGATGGCATAGACAAAGAGTCAGCATTCTATGGCCCACATCAAGCCCAGCCAGCTACCAATTTTTATATAGCAAACAAATTAAGGAGTGCTGGGGAAAATATTTAGTAACTGAAAAAAAAAACATGAAAAGTTTATGAAATGCAAACATCAATATCCACAAATAAAACTTTATTGAAATATAGACCCACGTGTTCATGCAAGTGTCTGTGGATGTCCTTATACTGCAGGAGCACAATTGAGCACTGCAGAAGACACCATAAAACCCCCAAACTCTAAATTAGTTACTGTGTGGTCCTCATAAATGAAATTTACCAACTCTCTTTTGCTTCTCAAACAAGACTATGCTTATATACAGTCTATCAGAGGATGTTCTTTTAATCCTGGTGCTCATCCTATAACTATGGGATAGCAGTTGGGATTTGACTTTTCTGTTATTAGAAGGATGAACTTTCTCTCTGTTGTGTTGGACTCTGTTATTAAAGTTGTAGTCACCATGTCGAGAGAGCCTTCCTGAGCTTAGCACTGAATGTAGGACTCCCTTTCCCAGTGGGGCTCCCTCTTCTCTGCCTGACCTTATCTGGGTAACCTGAAACCCCACAATCTCTACCTGAAGAATATCACATAACCCTTAAGGAAGTTACAAGCCCAACTTCCGTTCTCCTGATAGGAACCTGTTCAGCAAGCATTTGGGATTCCTAAATGCCTCCCTATGCAAATGAGGTATCGAAGTAACATAAACCCCAACCAATAATGTACTCTTGCCTTGGAAATCACCACATACTCCCCCAAAGTTCTAAATAACTCTCATTTACGCCAACAAAGTTGAACTGCCTCACTAAAGCTGGTCCCAGATTGTTAATCCATTGTACTAGCAGCCATCCAACACCTATCCCCCATCTTTGCTCCTCTTGGATTTGTGGACTGGTGGCCAACAGTCCCCAAGAAAAGGGGGGACTCACAGGTTGGACTGGGGAAACAGACCTTCAAATTAAGTTATAATAGGTTGACAAGAAAAAAAAAAGATAAATATAGCACTTGCGTGGGAATTATTTGCTGTCTGGATCCCCAGAGGTTAAGGTTTCCATACCAGTCTAACAGAAAGGGGATGGTTACGGTGTTTCAAGAAATTGTGGAGAGTTCTATTGGTTTTGAATTTTTTTTTTTAAATAATGCTACTGGAATGGGTAACTAGTCTTCTTCCTGGAATTTTCAGGGACTTCCTTGGAAGAAAGTAAAAATTGGGAGTATTTCGGGGAGACTTTATAAGTTAGACAAAACAAGTTCAGAAAAGATTTTCAAATGTTCTTGCTTGAAAATATTCTTTATGCTAAGGTGGTGGGTTCTTTATCACCAAGTTCCCACATGACATCATGTTCAAGGATGAAGGCTTGAGAAGCAAGGGCCAATAGACCCATCTCAGAGCCCATCTCTTGAAACTGTGATTCTCCCTTGCTCTGGGAAAAAAATACAAGATAAAACATCTTGACATTCTTGCAAAGGATTACAGATCAACATAAAAGCAGACCAAAGAACACAGTCTCATCATCCCTGTCACTTGCAAAGAAGAGGTTCCTCCTGCTACCTTCAGCAAACCTTCATAAACTCAAGGCTTTCCACCTCAAGCAAGCAGTATTAACACCCTAACTACCATAGGAGAGGACATAATACTGCCCACCAGGCCATGACCTACTGGAGTGTCCATTACACCCACAATTCAGGACTCCTCCAACCTATGATAACCACCAGACGCTGTCTGTTCACACCACAATATTGTAGGTGACATCTATGGAGAGCTGAGTTCCGAAGGCTTTAAAAGCCAGTTCTATGTCATTTTTGTCACATGCATAATAACTTGTTGGCAATCTCAGTAAGAAAAGCAACTTAAATTGAGATCCTTGGGCATAAGTACCAATTCTAATACCAGAATCTCTGGTCTTGTATCTGCAAGCTCTCATAGTAGTCAAGCAAATGCTAGAATCAGATAGGCTTTTAAAAAAGCTTCAAGCTCTTTCCCCATAATCCTGAGATTTACAGTATTAATTTAAATCCCTGAGACATCTGTGACTTTATAGCACCTCAGCCAATTTTTCCTCAAGGAGTTTCATGGGTTTTGCAAGGAATTCACTGCTAGATCAATATTAGTTGCAAAGAAAAAGTTTCACCCAGAAGTCAAAGTAAGCACACTGCTAAACCATACTTCTGTCATTCTATGTCATAGAAAAGATGCTTAAAGATAAGCAGTAGGAAAATTTGGGTAAGCACACTCTGCCCACTTTCTCAGGAAGAGAGAAAATAAAACACTCAGTTTGTTTCTGCATTTACCTGAAAATGTGCCTTTTCTTCTATTTATGACAATTATAGGTGAAAGTTATATACTTGGGAAGGAAGAAATCATGAGTCTCTCAAGTAAAACTGTCTAATAAGGTATACTTGATTGACGAAAAAATGTCCTATATCCATGATGTCCAATATGGTAGCCACTGGTCACTTGAATGTGCCATTGAGCACTTGAAATGTGACCATTGAGGCAGAGGAACTGAAGTTCTCATTTTAATTATTTTTAATTTAAGTAGCCTCACATAACTGCTGAACCCTACTCCTAGGATGCAGCTTTTATGTAAGTCATTAAATTCCCATGGATTTTCATTTCTATTTTGGACAATTTGAGCATGGATATTATGTTTTGGATATGATTCGAGCATGACCTCCAAAGTATCATATGCTGGTACCTAAACTGGTGATATTGACAAACATAGACAGCTATTAAGGGACAACATGAGATTCATAGAGTGGAGTCATTGTCACGAGAATGGAAATGCTAAGGGAACCTGGCACCTTCCCTGAATCCATCATCTGCATGTACTCTTTGTCACTCCTTCCACCATTGCGATGCCATCTGTCATGAGGCTTCACCAGAGCCAAACAGATGCTAGCACCATGCCCTCACGCCTCCAGAGCTGTCTGTTAACGATAAATCTCTTTTCTTTACAGGTTCCCCACCATCCGGTATTTCATCACAGCCACAGAAACCTGACTATGACAGTGGAAGTATGAAATATATGTGGTTTCATGATGTGATTCCACTTCGTAAGCCAAGAATAAACAACACAGCAAGTGGCCTTGTAGGCAGAGTTGTTTTCAGATCTTTGATCAAACTCAGAAACTCTGTTTTCCTTCGTCTTCCCATCGAACATTAATGACTCAGCATGAGTGGAAGCCTCTTCCAGCGCCTAATCTAAACGGGTGACCAGCACCTGCTTCCCAACTGGTTTCACCACCTGCTCTTCTAATACCACAAGGAAATAAACAACATTAAATTTCTCTTATTCACTTTGGCAATAATAAAATCTTACTAGCCTAGACCACAAGCTCTATATTGCCCTAAAGCCTACTTTACCTGCACGATGACCAGAATCCTCCAGTGTGGGGTCACAGGGCACAGTCGGGGGGAGGAACTGTTGGTGTCAGGATACTCACGTGACACAGCTCCTCTCCCGGGAGGCCGACTCTGCAGTCCTTAGTTAATTTCAGAGCAGCGGGGCCACTGCCTCCTACAAGGTTTGAAAAGACCTGGCAAGATCAATTACAGAAATGATTAGCATGCAAATGGCACCAGCAGGCTGCAGGCGCAAGAACTCTGGCAATAAGGACTGCAGAGGCCAGCCCTGTTAGAACCAAATCACAAGGCTATAAACAGAAGAAAAGCCATTAGCCTCTTTATGGATGGAAAACATATTTCTCCCACCACACCAAGTATGATACTGATATTCTGAAACCCTTTAATCAAAGGCTGGAGACTGGGAAGTAAAAATTTAACAAACAAAATAAAGGAAAAGATTACCATTCTCTGTAAAGACCACCTTTCTCCAGCACCTACTATATTCATCCCCCTAGTATCTTCTTGCTTAAAGTTCTCAAGTCTTCATCTGACTCAAAGCCCTGGTTCTCAAACACGGGACAGGCTCCGCTGACAACTTAAACCAATGTTTCCATAATCCCAATCCCGGGCTGGCTCTTGAAAATAGAGAAGCTGTAATCAACTCTCCATTAGGCTAAATTGCTTCGCGCTAAAGGAGACCACTACTTTGTTTTTTCCTGTCCGGTGCTTTAGAATATGCTCCATTTTATGAGAGTTTGATTTTTGCTTTTAATAAATTTCTTCACTGGCAGCAATAAAAGCTAACAACTGCCAGCTTTGTATCGTGGGAGAACAGAATGTGCCTTAGCAAAATATGGAAGATTGTTGAGCTGAAGGCAATTAAGAAGCAGCAGATGCAGGCCCTCCCTCAATTTGCCTAAACTCAAGATGCAGAATTACAAAGACAGAAAATACTCAGCTGGCCTCTGTTCCAGGAAGAACAAAACAACTGAAGAAAGCTTTGGGTCTCTCTAGGCCTAGCATAGGCCTAGAAGAATCTCCGAGCACAGTCCAGCCTTTTATTTACCACTCATACCGTTTCCCAAGTTGTCAGCAACAGAAAACTCAACTCCACTCTTTTTAGTCGTGTCTCTTTTATAAAGGTATGCTGCTGTTTGTTGAAGATGCTATGTAAGCTTGGAAGTCAAAGCTACCTGTCTGAGATCTGCTCTCTCTCCAGATGTCTTCATGTATAGAAATTCCACTTCAGTATTGTTTGTTTAGTGGCCTGTTTAACCCCAGATATTAAAGAAAGAAACTTTATTCCCATCCCTGATAACAGTACTACCCATGATCTGATTGGCATGACTAACTTGCAATAAAAATTAATAACTAATTGTTATAGTTTGGATAGAAAATGTGGTCCCAAAGCTCATACGCTAAAAGAGTTAATAAAACTCATGCAGATGGTCAGATAGTAGAATGTTAAAGTCAGGTGCCAAATACATATGGACTGGACATTGGGAATGTACGCTAAGCCATATAACTCTCATAATTGTGGCCTATTTATTTCTGTTGTTTTGTATTGTATTTATTGTTATAAGAGAAAGAGCTATTTGTTGGACTGAAAGAGGGAGCTGTTGGGGGAAAAAGATATACATTAAACTTAAAAAAAAGGGAAGAGGATGGGGGGGTTGAGGGGGAAAAGGGTGGGAGGGTGAGACTGGAGGGGGGAGTAGGGAGGGGATTGTGATTGAGATATAACTTGAAGAAATAAAAAATAAATAAAATAAAATAAAAAATGAAAAAGAAAGAGTTAATACTCAGGACATGGTGCATGTGTGAGGAAGGACCAATCCACCAAAGACCTCAAGTGCTATTATTTGGAGGAAGTAAATCACTGGCTATATGCTGTCCTGACCCTACCCCACCCCCCCCCCCCTCCCTGCCCTCCCCGTCCCTCTCTCTCTCTCTCTCTCTCTCTCTCTCTCTCTCTCTCTCTCTCTCGTGTGTGTGTGTGTGTGTGTGTGTGTGTGTGTGTGCTTCCTGGCCACCTCATGGTAACCTACTGGTGGGCAGCTCTTGTCTGCCATGTGCTTCTCATTGTGATGACTTTGTCTTACCACTGGCTCAGAAACAATAGAATTCAAAGGCAGAACAATGGGATGGACTGGAGTCTTCGAAACTGTAAGCCAAAACCTAACTTTCCTCCTTGCCATTGATTTTTCTCAGTACTTAGTCACAGGGATAAAAATATAACTAGTTTACCAATCTCTTGACAAAGCACTGAGCTGAGGGCTAAAAGGAGCTCTGGGTAGCCCTATCTGAGCATTCTATCCACCAGAGCTTTTTAACATAATCTACCTGTAGATGATTCAGCAAACGAGCATGACCTTTTTACCTCCATTCTTTCTAACAGGAATAGGCAAATCCCAATTTCCGGGGCCTGAAGTATTGGGAAGAGAACATCCTCACCTGGAAGAAGGGTGTAGCCAGAAGTTCTGAAGAAATGTATCAGAGCAGGTTGGTTTTGTGTTCTCCACATTTCTACAGCTGATTTCTACTTTATTTTTTTAATTTTCATAAAAATATATATTATATGTTGAGCATATTTCCCATTTGCTCCCCCATGCTTACTTTTTTCATCTCTCCCATTACTCTCCTTTGGCCACCTAGAAAGTTTTAGTTCTACTCCCATGCCATATATACACACATGATTTGATGTATATATAAAGAGATAAAAGCCATAAATGAGGGAAAAAAGGAAGCCATTTTTAATCCTAATACTTGAGAGGCTGGGCAGGAGTTTTGCCCAGAATTTAGGGCCAGCCTATGCTACAAGGTAAATTACAGGCCAGCCTAGACATGTACAGTGATAGGCCAGCAGTTTCTACAGAGTTCAGGAGTCTTGATGGAATGAGGTAATTTATTATTTGACATCTAACAGTTTTAATGATATTAAATAACAAGAGGAGGGTGTGAATATGTGCATAATCATGTAGAGATGCAATTGCAGGAAAAACGTTGAAAAGAGGCCAGACACAAAGGCAACACGGGGATGATGACAAGGAGAGCAATGAAAGGCTCCAAGAGAGGAGCAGGCACGTCAGCCCCTCTCTATGCCAGATCCAAACCAAGGGACTACAGTCAAACCACACTAAGAATTCACTCTGAACTATTCTGAGCACTTTTCCAGATTAACACGTTGAATCCTCACAGCCAGTTGACGGGGAGATGCTCATAACACCCATTTTCTGAAGATAAGAAAACTCAACCTTAGGTTACCTAAGTTGCCTTCCAAAACAAAGATAATAAGTTTGCATCTGAACTTAAGTGTGGCATAATGCAAAGGCCCTTCATAACAAATATCTTTATAATAAAAACTACAGGAGCAGAACCACAAACAGTGGACTTCAGAGAAAAAGACCACACCAGAGAACATTGAAATACCTATTTTGAGGATTATCGTAATCATTTACGTTACTACTTTGGAATATTAAAGACATTTCTAGGATTTATTTTGCTCAGTGTTACCATGTTAAATCTGAAAGAAATCTCTAAGACCATCTGGTTCAAGACTTTCACTTGATACAATAATGCATACTCTCATGAAGACAAAGAGACCACACAAGGATCAATGGTAAAAAAAAAAAAAAATCAACAGTTTCTACAGATTTCAAGTTGACGGTCTAGGTAAAATGAGTTAATGGAATATTTTGCATCTAATAGACTTTTGATAATATTTACAAGTATTATCACTTTATCATTTCAGTATCTAAAACACACTCAAATGCATACAGTCAGGCAGAAACTGCAAAAAATGATGTTGACCCAGAAGGAAAAAAGATACCTAATAATCATGGCATGTGAATATTAAGTTAGAGAGTGTGGTGAGGTCAGTATTGTCTTGTTACCTGTGACCTCCCATTTAGCTTCCCAACTCTAAAAACCAAGCTTATAATTTTGCTTAACTATTTGAACTTGTAAATGCACATTGTTAGGTAAATTTTATGCCCATAGTAAAACATTTTTCTTTGTCAAAAACATGACTCTAACATATTTTATATTTGAGTTAGAGTTGTCTTGACTCAAAATAGGAACTAGATATTACTACAATTTCAGTAATGTCTTATTCTTTTCCTCCTCATTGAGATTCTGATATTTTTAATGTTTATTTATTACTTCAAATTACATTTCCATCACAGTCCCCTCTCTATCCCTGCCTGGCCCACCCTCTCACCCTCCTACCCTCTCCCCCTGCTCCTACCTATTCTATTCCTCCTGTGTGAGGTGGCCTACATATCAACCCCCTTCAGTTCGGCAAACATATGAAGGCTAAGAGCTTCCTCTTGCACTAGGGCCCTACTTGGCAACTCTACTAGGCCAAAGTATCCCATTAACAAGTAACAAAGTCTATGTTCCTGTTCCTTTCAGTTTGTTGGTTGTAGGATAGTTATCCTGTACTATATGGCTAAAATCCAATTATAAGTGATTAGCTCACTCAGGATGAGCTTTTCTAGTTCCATCCATTTGGCAGCAAATTGCATGATTTTCTTGTTTCTGATGATTGAGTAGTATTCCACTATGTAAATGTACCACAGCTTTTTTATCTATTTGTCAGTCAAGGGACATCTGGGTTGTTTCCAGTTTCTAATATAAATAAAGCTGCTATGAACATAGTTGAGGAGATGTCCTTGTGGATTGGTGAGGAATCATTTGGATGTATACCCAGGAGTGGTATGGATGGGTCTTGAGGTAGAGCTATTCCAAATTTCCTAAGATATCACCAGACTGATTTCCATAGTGGTTGTACAAGTTTGCACTTCCACCAGTAATGAAGGAGTGTTCCCCTTTCTCCATAACCTCACCAGCATGTGCTGTCATTTGAGCTTTTGATCTTAGCCATTCTGACAGGTGTGAGATGGAATCTCAGAGTGGTCTTGAGTTGTATTTCTCTGATGATT
Source organism: Lophiomys imhausi (assembly GCA_907164525.1). Taxonomy (NCBI): domain Eukaryota; kingdom Metazoa; phylum Chordata; class Mammalia; order Rodentia; family Muridae; genus Lophiomys; species Lophiomys imhausi. Next base: position 5,569,652 of record CAJQZJ010032395.1, on the reverse strand, counting down.
AAGGATGCTGAGCATTTCTTCAAGTGTCTCTCAGCCATTAGGGATTCCTCCTTTGTGAATTCTCTGTTTAGCTCTGTTCCCCATTTTTTGATTGGATTATTTGGTTTCTTGGCATTTAATTTCTTGAGCTCTTTGTAAATTTTGGATATTAACCCTCTGTCAGATGTGGGGTTGGTGAAGATTTTTTCCCAATCTGTAGGTTGCTGTTTTGTTCTATGAGAGCATCCTTTGCTTTACAGAAGCTTCTCAGTTTCATGGGGTCCTATTTATTGACCGTTGATCTTAGAGCCTAAGCTGTTGGTGTTCTGTTCAGGAAGTTGTCGCCTGTGCCAATGAGTTCAAGGCTTTTCCTCACTTTCTCTTCTATTAGATTTAGTGTGTCCGGTTTTATGTTAAAGTCTTTAGAAAACACAAGCAGAGACAATCCTGGAGGTGGAAAACAAAGGAAAGAGAACAAGAGCTATAGACATGAGTATCACAAATAGGATACAAGAGATGGAAGACAGAGTCTCAGGCGTGGAAGACTTGATTGAAGAAATTAGTACAACAACCAGAGAAAAGGAGAAATCTAAAAAAGTTCTCACCCACAACATCCAAGAAAAGAGGAAAACCTAAGAATTATAAGGCATAGATGAAAGCGAAGACTCCGGACTCCAAGGTCCAGGAAACATTTTCATAGAAGAAACAAAATCATAGTGAAAGGAATGAAAATTTTAGAGACCCCGTTGGCAGGCAGTGAAGCCAGGCCTGCTGGGTTCCAGGAACTTAGCTGATCATAAAAAGGGTGGATCCAAGAATGAAGGTCAATCAAGTCATGGGCCCTGGGTTTCAGGAACTGGCTAATCACAAAGTAGATAGTGAAATAAGATTAGATTCATTCCTGAGAAAAACAAGTATAGGGTGTGTTTCCTGCTACTTAACTAAAGAATGAGTTGGTACTTTCCACTTGTGATTTCCCCCACCCCCTTAATTTGTGGTGCTACCCTATAAAACCTTCTCCCTCAGGCAGCTGGGCATCATGGCTCCTCTACCCCTGCGTGGGATATGAGTTGCATCCTCAGTGCACTGACTCCCCCCCCCCCCAAATATACCTCTTGCGATTGCATCAAGACGGTCTCTTGCAAGTTTTTGGGTAGCCCCGTGATATCCCGAGAGTCTTTCAATAGGAACTTCCCTCACCCAGGTTTTTCAATAGAAGGAAATTTCCCAAACCTAAAGAAAGAGATGCTGGTAAAATTCCAAGAGACATTCTGATCTTAAAATCTATCATGACAGTTGTCAAAGAAGATGAGCCATTAGGTATTTCTTCAAGTCTTTGTATTCACATGGATCTCTCTACAGCTTTAGCAAATTTCTCACAAGATTAACGACTTTAACATAACTAATAGAATTTAACAGTTACACAGAGAGCTGTCTCATTCTGCTAATTTACATTCAGTTTTCAAAACACCATATTCCAATTGCAACCCCACAGCAATGCTTTGTATTGGAACAATAAATTCTAAAGAAATAAGAGGAAACGAAAAGAATAGGACACTTTAAATGTTTTTGTTTGTTTGTTTGTTTGGAGACAGGGTTTCTTTCTCTGTGTATATCTGGCTGTCCTGGGACTCACTCAGTAGACCAGGCTGGTGTTGAACTCACAGAGATCCACCTGCCTCTGCCTTCCAAGTGCTGGGATTAAAGGCATGTGCCACCACTACCGGCTGACACTTTAAATGTTAATATGAATGTGATAACTTCCCCAAAGAGATAGATTCTCTTTAAGCAATTACAGAATTAGAGAGCTAGAGGTATCTTCTACTAAACAGGGAATTCCTAAGATAAAGTAGTGATATAAAAGTCAAGTCCTCAAAAACCACATCTCAGTTTTCAAATGTGTTTTGTATTCAACTCAAAAAATTACAAATTCTCACATTGGTAGGAATGCAAACTTACAAAACAACTTTGGAAATCAGTGTGGCAGTTCCTCGTGAAGATAGGGATCTATCCACCTCAATCAATATCTGGCTATTCCACTCTTGGGCATATATCCAAAGGACACTTCACCCTACCACAGAGACACTTGCTCAACCATGTTCATTTTTGCTCTATATAATAGCCAGAAATTAGAAATAACCTACATGTCACACAACAGAAGAATGAATAAAGAAGATGTGGTACATTTATTCAATGGAGTATGACTCAGCTGTTTTAAAAAATGACATCATAAAATTCACAGGTGAATGGATGGAACTAGAAAGAAATTCATCCTGAGTGTGGTATTTAAGATGCAAAGAGACAAATAAAGTATGTATTTGCTTATATGTAGATATTAGCTGTTAAATCAAGGAAAACCAAGCTACAAGCTGTAGAAACACAAAGGTTAAGTATAGAGCAAGAGATTGGGAGGACAGATAGATCTCATTAGGAAAGGGAAATAGAATAGTTATGGATGGGTTGGGGGACTAGAATGGGAAGATCAAGGGCAGAGGGGAACTGAGAGTAGGACAAGGAAGTAGCCTAGCATTCTTGGGGGGGGGGGGGGGGAGAGACAAGCTATATACCAACACCACTTCAGTGCCATAGGGCCCAGAAGGGGAATGAACTAGCCTGGGTCAACAACCAGTCCAGCACCAGGCAAGCACCAGATGGGCTCCAGGACAAGAAGCAAGCCGGAGACTAGGGGAGCCCTGCCTGGCCCTGGATGAGAAGGTTATGCGTGAGCCAGGCCCTAGAGTGTGAGTATGGGAGAACCAGTCCTGCCTTTGTTTTTCTTTCTTTTCTTTTTTTTTTTTAATTTAAAGTGTATCTTTATTCCCTGAGGAGAATCTCTAATTATAAGAATAAAACATCTCCCCATTTTAGTCCAACAAAAGGCTCTTTATCTTGTAACAATAAATACAATACAAAACAATAAAAACAATTAGGCAACAATTATGAAAATTATAAGGTATAACATAAATTCCCAATGTCCAGTCCATATGTATTTGGCAACTAATAATATTCTATTACCTATCTATTTTGGTGAGTTTAAAATTCTATACCTTACTCAGTTTCCATCCTAACTTGCATTACCAACTTAAAACATCTTCTTAGATCTGGAACCTCCTTCTAATTCCTAAATAACTTAAAACTTAATTGTGAGACTATAACTATCTAGTCTTCAACCACATCTGAGACCTGAGAAGGATAAATATATCTGAATAAACAGAAAATACAGAGGAAACAGCTTCCAAAATTAAGAAATGACAACAACTGGCTGCCTGGACAGTCCCCAATTTCTATAACATTGGAGCATCTAACTTCAGCCTTTTGGCCCAGTATCTCTCTGACAGACATTAATTATAAAGCAGGAATTATGAAGGACTTCCCCACCCTGTCTTGGCAAAACTAGGTTGTTGACTTACCTGCTTCCAGGTTTTGACAGCATTCTGTCTACAGTTGAAGCAAGGGCTTTTTCTTGACCTGTGACTAGCTTGCCACTAATGGAGCCATCTCCAAATGGAGATTCTTCAATGCTCATCATCTACTTGAAGTAGAGTGGGGGGTGCTGTCAGGAGCTGACATGACTCAATATCAAAAATTTTTAAGAAAACATCTTTAAATACCATATTCTGAAGATCTCCTGAGGTTTTTGAACACCATCTATCACTCTATATTTGAATAAGCAAATATTGCTTGTCCTTTAGCAACTTGACTTCTGATTAGCTTAGAAAACATCTGTGATACACTACACTAGTACCTAACAAGACGACAAGTTTGCATGACAATTAGTTTGGATTTCTTCATTATTCTACACAGTTTGTGATAGTTGTTATCAAAAGGCCTAGAACTTCACATTGCATTTTTAAGAATTACACAGGTACAATACCTTAAAAAGAGTTAACCTTAATTTTGTATCAATATACAAAGATCTATACCAATGTAGCCAAATATAACCTTAATATTGTATCAGTATACAAAGATATAAGAATAGATTCAATAATCTACCCCTTTTTCTTTATCATTCCTATATCATGACTGTATTCCCTTTTTTTCTTTTCAAATCTTTCCCCCCTACATAAGAGAGAAAGCAGGATAGAGAAAAGAAAAAGAGAGAAATCCCTGGGTCTAACCGCCTAAACCTTGTTTAACAAGATCATTTAACAACTTGTAACTATTCCTCCTAAATGACAAAAAAAAAAAATCTATAACCCATCAAATGACCAAAAAAACCACCCACCCCACTTTCTGGGAATGGGACATCATTTTCTTAAAATTGCTTTCTGCTGATGTGGGACATAGGAAATCTGTTTGGGGGCCTAAATAAGAATGGAAAAATGTTTAAGCAAGTTAATAGTAACATTTGCTACAGGCTTTTGTGGTCACTTATTTAAATGTCCTGAGAAGTTTGTAGTCAGAAGCTGAATTTTGGGTGGGAAAGTTCTTGAAGTCTTGGTTGGATCAGTCTATGAGGCTGGACCATCTTAGCTAGCCTTTTTGAAGTAGTCCTGGGTGTAGATTTTTGAGGAAACAGTTATTGAGGCAGTCTCTGAGACTGGATCACCTGGGCTACTTGTCTTGTCTTATTTGGTGTCTGATCCCTTTTCTTCAGAAGTTTCAGTTGTCCAGTTGTCCCTGGACTCCCTAGATGGATGCTTTAATCTCCTGGAAAGATAAGAACAGAACCTTGCCCTAATCCTAACTCTGAGGTGTTACTTTATTAGGAGGTAATATCTTTCTTAGAGCAAATTGGGTTTTTTGACATAAAAAGATTTTTAAAAATCTTTTGAAATTTTGGAACTAAATATACCTTTAAGTGTATATATTTTGAGATCACAAAGGACATTCACTTTGAATTTCAACTTGCCTTTTGCAAACAGCTTTTAAACTTAAATCATTATAAATCCTATGTGCTTGCCTCTGCCTCCCAAGTGTTGGAATCAAAGGCATGGGTCTCCCAATTGTTGGGAATAAAGGTGTGAACCACCACCCCTGGATCTAAGTTTTTCTCTATTTGGAACTTGTTCTGTGTCAGACTGGCCTTAAACTCAGAGATCTGCATGCTTCTGTCTCCAGTGTATTGGGATTAGGGGTGTATGCCTCACAAGTGATGAGATTAAAATAAAAGTGTGCACGATCATCACCCTGTTCATTGTAACTCTAGGACATAGAAGACATCTAACTCTATAGTGATCAGCCTGTCTCTGCTGGGTTAAAGACATGGGCTAACACAGCTCTGCTCAAATATTTTATCTTAGCTCCAAATTACTTCAACTCTTAGAAATTTAGAAAACAAATTTGAACTGTAGTAACTCTTAATTTATTTACAACATTTTAAATCTCTTAACTGTATTTTTAATACCAAACAAAAATATCCTTTATATATAAGAAGAAAACTTACAAACTGATAGCCCAAAGGGTGTGAGCTATGTGGCAACCTACAGTCTAACATTCTAACATGAAATTAAGACCGTTTTTCATTTCATGTCAATAAGGCAAGTGTGCCTATTACGCCCAGTACATGAAATCACAAGAACATAGCCAGGAGTCTGACTTGATGCAAAAGCAAAAGGATCTTTAATGATGGGTACAAGTCTATACAGGGACGAGGCACTCGCTCCTTGAAGGGAGACAGTGAACAGCCCCAAGCTTCTGGGAATTAGGGTATTCAAGGGTTAAGTAGTAAGCGAAGGCAAGTGGGAGGGCAAGTCAAGCCTTGGCATTATATAATTGACTGGGCATAGCTGATTTCAGACAGATCAGTCCTGACCAAATGGCCAAACTATAAATAAGTTAGGCAAGTCTCTTTAGGCAGGAGGCAGGGGTTGGTTCTCTACCAGTACTCAGAGGATTGAAATGTGCAAACGCGGCGGGCCAAGATGGCGGCGACCTACACTGACGCATTTTGAACGCGGGGGAAAAAAGAGCCATAAAAAACACAGAGTTATTGGGCACTGTGCAAAAACCAGAGGGGCTAGACCCCCCCCGGAACACTCACAGCTCCCAAGGGACTGTTAAAAGTCCCAGGGCAAGGCTCTCCCCATATCTCACAGCCACTAAACCCGGGATTCGGGAACTCCCATTTGGAAAGGCGCCTGGTAAGATCGTTCCCAACTTACAGCAGGCAGAATCAGGGTCCACTTGGCCATAGATCGCTGGCCTATTGGGCTCCCCACACATCAGGTTGAACTTATACCCACTTAAAAAACTTTGCGAGATAGTGGAAGGCTTAGCAAGGAACAAACAGGGGGCTCAGCGGGTGGTCTGCAGCCGCTCATGAAGCGGAGGGCAGGAGGTTCCAAGAGAGCGCGGGAAGCTGGGAACACAAAGGCGGGCGGGAGGGGCCGAATCCCACACACTCACGGCTTTTGGAATGTTGTTTCTTTGCTTTTTTTGTTTGTTTGTTTAGATGTCTTTAATTTTCCTATATCGAGAGGTAAAAAGGATATTTTTGTCATTTAGCAATGCTAAAATATAAGAGATTTTTAAGATATAAAGAGAAAGGGGTCACAAGCCAGTCTCCTTAGATGTGGGACACCCACTAAAAACTGGTTTCAAGAAAGATATTAGAGCCTAAGGGAGATATCTTAATGATTGGGTATGATGGTACATGCCTTTAATCCCAGCATTTGGGAGACAAAGACAGGTAGATCTCTGACCTTCACCAAGGTCAGCCTGGTCTACAAAGTAAATCCAAGACAAGGATATACAGAGAAATCCTCTCTTGAAAGAAAAAATAGAGAGATATGTTAATTATGAGAAATTATATCTTTTCAGAGCAAAGGGACCAAACACCAAAGAAGACAAGACAAGCCCAGATGGTCCAGCTCACAGACTGTTCCAGCCAGGACTTTAATGAAGTCCTGAACTTTCCCATCCAAAGTTCAACTTCAAACTACAAACTGCTGAGGACATTCAAATTGCTGAACACATAGAGACTGGACAACAAATGTTACTATTAAATTGCTTAACCATTTTTTCCATTTTATTTGGGCCCCCCAGACAGGTTTTCTACATCCCAATTCAGCGGGAAGCAATTTTAAGAGAGTGACACCCCATTTCCAAAAGGTGGGGTGGGTGATTTTTTTGGTCATTTGATATGTTATAGATGTTGTTTAGGGGGATTGGTTACAAATTGTTAAATGATCTTCTTAAACAAGGTATAGGAAGTTAGACTCAATGACTTTTCTACTTCTTTTTCTTTTCTCTATGCTTCTTTCTCTCTTATATAGGGAAAAAGGACTTAAAAAGAAAAAGAAGGGGAATGAATATATATATATATAAATGATAAGATATAAGACAGATTAATGAATCTTCTCTGAAACTTAAAACTATTGTTATTTTTAAAATAAGGTTATCTTTTGATACATTGATATAGAATTTTGTATATTGATAAAGATAAGATTAATCTTGATATAATTTTACAATTTGCTTATTCAATGATATATAGATAGATTTATAAATCAATAGATGTCTTCACAACTCTCAGAGATATACAGAAAAATGGCACTTAAAGATATTATTATTTTAAGAATTGTTTGACTTTAAGACAGTCAGCTCCTAACAGCTCCCATTTGACTTGGAAGAAAACAATGAGCATCAAAAAGAAATCTCCTATCAGGAGATAATTCCTACTGGACAAAAATATCCCTGATCTCTCAACAGACTATATATAGTCCAAAGATGAACCAGAGCTTACATGAAAGTAAGTTGATGTCCTGATTCTGCAGAGACAGAATGGGAAAATCCTTATTTCCTGCTGCACAATTATGTCTATGAGATATGCTTGGCCAGAAGGCTGAAGATAATGCTTCGACAGTATGGAGAGATATTTGGGATTGTCTAGGCAACAAACTGTCATATTTCTTTTTGGAAGCTGCTCTCCTATGCTTCCTACTCACTCAAATAACTTTATCCCTTCTTATGTCTTTGATGGGGTTGAAGACATAATAGCTATAAAATTTCAATTTAACTTGAGTTATTTAGGATTTAAAAGAAAATATAGGATATGATAAAAATTATTCAGGTTCAGAACTTTAGACACACCAAGATAGATGATTTTTTTTCTTCCTCAAGATTGCCTGATACAAATAGACTAAACATTATGTATGTACCTTTTATATATGGTTTTCTTGATTGTTTTGTATTTGTTCTTATTGTTTTTACTATGCATTTTTTTAAAAAAATTAGCCTTTTTATTAGACAAAAGGAGGGAAATGCTGCAGCACTCGAGAGAGCAGGCCCTGCACCTTTCATGGGCAGCACACTGTTATACCTGGCCCTGGATGTGGAGGGTTGTGGGTGAGCCAGCCCTGAGGGAGTGAGTGTAGGAAAGCCAACTCTGCCTGCCCTCTGTCTACTTGGTGGTGGTGTCAAGGGAGAGATCCCCTTTGCCTTCTCCACAGGAAGCAGGTGGGAGAATTGGCCCTGATGGGGTCATGGAGAGCTGATCCAAACCTTACCTGCTGTAGCACTTGGGAGATCAGGCCTTGCAAGTGAAGTTGCAGGCCCAGAACCAGGGCATTGAGTTGGCCCACCCCAACATATACCCCATGGATGGTCTGCTGGAGTGCATGAAGAGACCAGTCCCACAGATCCAAAACTACAGGATCTTCGTGACACAGGAAAATAACAGCATATCTGAGAGAAGTCCCAATGAGTTTCCAGTTCTGACAAAGTAGCAGAAACCAGAGGCCTCCTACCAGACCAGGGAGTCATTATAATGAACATTTGCAAGAAAAACATGTGTGGACAAAAGGGAATATTGTGGGACACACTACAGCTTCCACATTGAGATTTTTTTAATGTGGGGGGGGTTGCCAGGGTGGAGGGTGGGTCTGACAGGAGGTGGGAGAGGAGAGAGAATAGAATGCATGATATGAAATTCACAAAACAACCAAAAAACAATAAAAACATCTGTTTTCAATTAAAGGGAAAAATGAAAATTACAAATGCTCACATTTTCTGTAATAAATGTGACTGACAGGGCTACCACACAAACATGTGGGTGACAGAGGGAGATCTGAGCAAACTGGATAGACACAATCTAGAACATTCTAACAGTTGTATCAATAGTGAGGCACTGAGAGGTTTGAGTCTTGTATTGTAATTCAGGAAACCATGTTAAGGATAAGAGGCAGTCAACTGGTTACAAATTTTACAAAGAGTAATAGAGAAATACCTTTAAGGAGAAAACTGATTCCTATAATTGTACTGAATATAAAACCAGAAACACATTCTGTTAGTTTCACTGTGGATGATGAATACCAATGAACAGAGACACCTGTGATGGTTATTCTGAAAGTTAGATTTTGCATTCTGTCACTCAACTATATTTAACCTTCTGTAATCCATGAACTCCAGTGTGCATGTAGTAGGTAGTTAGAACTGTTTGTAAATTCTTTTGATCACGGAGAAAGGACAAAAATCCTTTGTACACTAAAGCATCCACTGGGTTCACTTAGACATCCATTGGTCTAAGGAATAGGTTTTGGGTATTTTGAACTTAGTCAAAATGTCCGACTTTAAAGTCAAGAGGACTGAGTTCTGAGAAATTAATTGACTTAACTGGTATACACCAGCCATGTAGACACAACTTGGGCTAGAGTACAAAGCCCTGGCGGGCCTGACCTGAGCTTCATGGCAGCATGCCATGAGTTCACCTTTTGTTCCTTTCCTGATATGAGCCTATTTTGGACATTGATAGGTTCAGAAAAATAAAAGCTCTATTAAAAAAAAAAGAAGGAAGAAAAAAGAACAAAAGAAAGAGCAAGCATGGAAGCAAATCCCAAGACTCCTTTAGCAATTCTTCCAACTGGAGACACATCAACTGCCTCCCTCAGGTCCTTCTCTCCAACCAAGTTCAGAAAACAACTACAATTTCAGTCATAACAGAGCTGCTCCTTCAACTCTAAAAGATGGGGAAGCATTTTGGTAATTAGTGGCTTGTTCTCTTGTCAAATACCTCAGTGTCATCAGACAGAATGGTAAACGCTGATCAGATTAGCCTGTAAAAACATCCCAGCTTAGACAACTTTCTCTTGGTGGAGCTCATTAACCACTTCAGGGGACCCATGCTACCACTAGACACAAAGTGGTTCTCCCGGGAGAGAAAACATCGAGAAGGACTTCCAGAGTCTGAGTCCTGAATCCTGCATTCTGGAACCAGTGGTGCCCTGACTATCACAAAAAGATTTGGGCCCCAAATATTTTTCTTTAGTAAAATGATAATAATGTTTAAAATGGATTGATTAGACAAATAGCTCAAATGCAATCAATGGTCTTCATGTGATCTCTCACATCAAGGAAAGCTGATCTTCTGCAAGCATAAAGGAAAAGTGATATTACGTAAAACTAGGCCAAGGCAGCTCACATAGGCCACTCGTGATAGCAAAACCAAATGTTATGCCATAAGCACTCCTAAAGAGAGGCCACCCAATGAGAAATGAAAGATTTCAGTCACAGTCACACACAGAATCTTAAGTGAATACTCCGCCTCAACCAACCCCCTCAGGACATTCTGAGCTACAGCTGCACAAAAAACATCTATTCAAAATGGATCAAAAACCTCTATATAAGACCTAAAACTCTGAAAATGGTAGAGAAAAACACAAGACAAAACATATAAAGATTTCCTGTCCTTAAAGGCATTGCAGATATGACTGCGCTGTCACATGTGCATCAGTAGGTGGCAGAGAGGAGAAAGACTATATTTACATTCAGTGTTCTAACCTATGAACATCTGAATGAATAGTAGCCTAACATTCCTGGAAAAAAAGCAAGCTAGATACCAACACAACATTGGCACCATGGAGTAGCCTGTGATGACTACCAGACCAGTACAAGGCAAGCACCAGATGGGCTTCCAGGACAGGAAACAATCCAGAAAGTAGAAGAACTCTGCCTGGCCCTGGATGTGGGGGTTGTGTAGACCCAGCCCTGGGGTGAGATCTGGCCCAGATGGGGTCACAAGAGCATGAGAGTTGTCCCAGCCCCTCACATGCTGCAGCACTCGGGAGACCAGGCTCTGCACCTTTCCATAGTAGAACTGACCCTGCAAGTGGGGGTTTAGGTCAAGAACCAAGGCTTTGAGTTGGCCCACCCCAACATCTGCCCCATGGATGATCTAGTAGAGTACAAGAAGAGGTCAGTTCCACACCCAAAACTACAGGATCTCCATGACACAGGAGAGTTACAGCATATCTGAGAGAAGTTCCAGTATTGACAAAGTAACAGAAACCAGAAGCCTCATACCAGACCAAGGAGTCATTTTAATGAACATTTGCAAATAAAATGTGTGGACAAAAGGGAATATTGTGGAACACACTGAGACACTGCAGCTTCCACAGTGAGATTTTATTTTTTTGTACTGGGACAGAGTGCAAGGGTGGAGAGTGGGTCTTAGAGGAGGTGGGAGGTGAGAGGGAACAGGGTACATGTTGTGAAATTCACATAATAAAAATATTTCAATAAAAAAATGTAAAAAGAAACATATGAAGATTTTCTGAAAAAAGACTTAAATAGGATAGAAAATAATCCCAATTGACAAGATTGTATGAGATATGTTTCCCCACAGTGAAGGGCAAATACACAGCCCATAGAACAGGAGAAAATCTTTGCCAAGTGTATATATGATAGGAGATTGACATCAAGTGTATAAAGCAAGTCAAAACTTAAATACTCAAAAAATCATATACTCAAGAAACATGCTAATGAATTGAATAGTTTTTTTTAATGTTTTACATCCACTTATTTTATTTTATGTGTATGAGTGTTTTGTCTGCATATATGTATGTGTGGCACACGTGTGCCTGGTACCTGTGAAGGTCAAAAGAAAGTATTATATCCTCTAGAATAGGCGTTATAGATGGTTATGAGCCATGTCTGTCTTTAGAATCACACCCTGTTCTTCTACATGATTGATACATGTTTTTAACTGTGATGACATCATTCCAGCCCCCAAGCAGGTAGTTCTTAAAGAAGACAACTTTAATCTCAGCACCTGAGAGACAGAGACAAACAGATCTCTGAGTCTGAGGCCAGCTGGGTTTACATATTGAGTTCCAAATCAGCCAGGGATACATAGTGAGACTTTGTCCAGAGAGAGAGAGAGAGAAAGAGAGAGAGAGGCAACCAATAAACATTTGAAAAAGGAATCAACATCTTCAGCTGTCAGAGAAATGTAAATTAAAGCTTTACTGATATTTCATCTAGCACAGTCAGAATGGCTATCAACCAGATGATAATGGATAACAAATTCTAGTGAGGAACAAATGCCAAAGAATGATGGGACCTATTCTCTGTTGGTGAGATGTAAGCTTGCACAGTCACTATGAAAATAGGTCTGAAGGTTCCTCCAAAAAATAAAACTAGAACTACCATCTGATCCAGCTATAACATCCCTGGGTATGTACTCAAAGCATTCTAAGTCAACACACCATAGAGATACTTGCTCATCCACGGTCACAACTATACTATTTATAATACCAAAGATGGAACCAATCTTGATATACATCAATAAAGAATGAACGAAGAAAATACAGAATGTGGCAGCCCATGATAACAATCAGGACTCAAGAATCCAAGACAGGGGGATTGCTGTGTTTGAAGCCAGCCTGTGTTACATACTGAGTTCCAGGTCAGCTAAGGATACAGAATAAGAGTCTGTCTCAGAAAAAAAAAAAAAAAGAAAGAAAATGTGTCACATAAACACAAGAGAATGTATACACTTGTAAAGAAGAACAAAATTAAAACATTTTCAGATGCAAATGGATGCAGCTAGAGATAATGTTACGGGAAATAAACCAGATTTAGACAAATATGTTTCTCTCATATATAGAATCTATGTTTAAGTGCATGTGTGTGACATGAACATAGACTATGAATGAGGAGAAAGAGTACTAAAGGGAGGGAGATGTGGGGACAAGAGATGGGTAACAATATATGGGACATAAGAAAGAAGGAAGAATAGTTTAATGGGAGGAAAGAGATTAACACAAAAGAAAAAAGCTACAGGGATGGCAGTAGTGGGTAAATAAGAAAAAAGTGTAATAATATACATATGTGAGAATATCACAGTTATTTTATGCTAACCAAAAACTTAATAAACTTTAATAATAAAATAAACAAAATCAATGTTTCAAGTTGCCAAGTTTGGGATTTCATTATTTAGTATTAGTTAACTTATACTTTTTGTTTAATGACCACTGACTCCAGTCTATGCTGCCCATATACTCATGGGTCTGGGTCATCTACTAGAACATGGTAAACCTCCCAGGGACTACACTCTTAAGGAAAACTGACTCTTCCTTTTTCAATAGCCATCAGTTGCCAATAGCTCCTAAGTTATGTGTAGGGATCCATAAGCCCCTCCCCTTCCATGCTAGAATGTTTGACCTTGTACAGGTCTTATGCAGGCAAACACAGCTTCCGTGGGTTCAAGAGTATTGTACACCTATCCTGTCCAGAGGACACTACTTCACTTTAGTCTCTCCCAATCTCTGGCTCTTAACAATATTCTAGCCCCATCTTCTGGGATAGTCCTTGGTGGTTGTTGTTGCTTTAGGGGTGGAGTGTTCATACCAATGTCCTATTTGTGGCTAAGCATGCCACTGACAGTCATTCTCTGTAATTTAAACAGTTGTAGTTTCTGCACTGACCACCATCCACTGCTCAAGAAAACTTCTCTGATGCACTCTGAGGGCTGCACAACTCTATAGGTATAGAGATATTAATTTAGTGGGTAATTAGATACTAAGTCCATTTAGCAGAATAATAGTATACTATTATGGTTCACTCTCAGGACCTGTGAGCTCCCAAATCATAGGCTCTCAGCTAGATTTGCAGTACCAGGTATATGTTTCTTCCTATGGAGCCAGCCTTAAATCCAATCAGAAAGCAGTGCTTACACCCTTAGTATTCATGCCACTACTGTACCCAGTGAGTATTCTTGTCGTGATGGCATTATCATGGTTCACTGGGCTCAGCGCTGGTTTAGACTGTTGTTAAGCTTTTTCCTAGCTGTCTACATAACACCATTTCTATGAAGCCTTGTCATCAGACATAGCTAGTTTGCCAGTATCAATTTGATTTCTTAGTGTCCTATGTCCAAAGTGCATACAGAATAGGCTCTTGCCAATGAGTTCCAGTGGACAACTAAGAGCAATAGCAATATCCAATTTCCTTTGGGGAGTTATCTGAGATATCCTTGGCCAACAATTAAAAGGAGGCTATACCACACCAGAAATTCGGGGGTTTTCTTTGGCACTCCATGGAATCTGGGAGAAACATTATTCACTGTGCAGGTAGGTGCCTTAGCTAGGGTTATTATTACTCTGATGAAACACCATGACCAACGCCACTTGGGGAAGAAACATTGATTTGGCTTACGCTTCCTCAGCACTGTGCATCATCAAAGGAAGTCAGACCAGAACTCAACCAGGGCAGGAACCTGAAGGCAGGAACTAATTTAGAGGCCATGGAAGGGTGCTGCTTACTCACTTGCTCATCATTGATTGTTCATCCTGCTTTCTTATAGAACCAAAGTCCACCAGCCCAGAAATGGTACCACCCACAATGGGCTGGGCCCTCCCCCATGAATCACTAATTAAGGAAATGCCACATAGGCATGCCTACAGCCCCATCTTATAGAGGCATTATCTTTTTAATTTTTATTTATTATTCTTTCATACAATACATTCCCACTATAGCTTCCCCTAGATCCATTCCTCAATTCCCTCCCCCTACCCTCTTCCCCAGATTAACCCCCAACCTTCCTTCCCCATCTGCCCTCAAGGAAAGAGCAGGCCTCCCAGGGACATCAACCAAACACAGCACAACAAGATACAATAAAACCAGGCACAAACTTTCACATCAATGTTGAGTGAAGCAACCCAGTAGCAGGAAAAGAGTCCCAAGGGGAGGCAAAAGAGTAAGAGATACCCCCACCCCTACTTTCAGGAGTTCCCACAAAACACCAAGCCAACAACCATAACATATACACAGAGGACCTAGTACAGACATATGCAAGCTCCACAATTGCTGCTTCAGTCTCTGTGAGCCCAGCTTAATTGATTCCATTTGCCATGGTCTCCCATGTCCTCAACCAGTCTGGCTCCCACAATTTTCCTCCCTTCTTCTGCAGGGTTTCCTGAGCTTCAGGGAGGGGAGGACTTGATTGAGACATTGGAGTCTCTCTGTGTGTAGAGGCATTTTCTTAATTTAGGTTCCCTCCTGTCAGATGACTTCAGCTTGTGTCAAGTTGATATAAAACTATCCAGTACAACAAGGTAGCCCAAATTAAACACCTTTCCATAAGATATATGTAATCTCGTAAAATAATAAATTTTCAAATGACTTTTTCATATATCCTTAGTGTTATTGCCTCTCGCCAATCCCATCTCTGCCTTCCTCTTCTTCTCCGATTAAACATCTCTGCCATTATTCCCTTTTTCCACTAATGCATTTTAAAGTATTTGATTTATGACTTTCTTTTATTGTGATACTGTTCGAAAATTCATGAAGCTGTTACCCCATTAGAACATGGTACTTGAATTAAACTCAATCTGTGTTTCCACATCCATTCACATTTGGTCTGGCATTTATTTATTTATTTACTTACTTGTTTGCTTACTTATTTTGAAGCAAGTTCTGTACTTTTTTGCAATAACAATGTAAAATGCTAAAATTGGATTCCCTTTGGAACCGGGTAGAGACAAAAGTCCAATAGATAATAGATATAGAATATGGAGGGAAATGGCATGAAATCTTCATGTTTCAGGTTCCTTGGGTGTTTTGAGCAGTGTTGGACTTTAAGAAGCTTTCTAATGGAGGAACTCTTGTTAGGGAATAGCAGAAGTTGTCACCTGATAGAATATATTATGATATAAGACAATCTTAGCTATGCTTTTACTGTGACCAATTTTAGCAAAGAAAACATAAATTTAATTTTTTTAAAAATCAAGACTTGCTGGTTTTGAAAATTCTTAACCTCTTCAGAAGCTAATTCCAAAGTTAGTAATTGCCTTATGAACATTGATTAAGCCAAGGCAGTCAGAGAACAGATCCCAGTGATGGACAAATTGTTGTAGTAAATGCTCTCATTAAGTTTTGAAGCCCTGCATAGGAATCCCTTGTTAAGACCTTAAGCCTAAAAGATGAAGTCTTTTTGGTGCAGGTTATAGATGACAGTTTTTTTTTTCCTATAACATCAACACTTTAAACACTCACGTTTTTAAAGCATAGTATTTTGAAAATACTTTCTCTGCATTTCACAAGTTTTATCATCCCAATACTGGGAATTTAAAAATATCTGAACCAAATACTCATAAAGATGGGGTATTTGCCCAGTAGCTTATACCTGAGTCATGAAGGACTGACTCCCCATCAAGTATCCTTCTCATATCGTCTATCCACGTCATTTAATGAATGAAGCTGTCTTGAAGGTGGTTTTAAAAATGTGGAAAGCAGAAAAAGTCCAAACACACTGGCATATAGATTTTTAAGCTGTTTCTTTTTAAAGCATACTTTCATCTTTGAACAAATCTATGTTACTATTATTATTATTATTTTCCTAGTTAGCCTTAATCTTTGTTTTGATTTGTTTTTTGAGACAGGCTTTCTCTGTGTAACAACCTTGGCTGTTCTGGAACTCTCTCTGTAGACCAGACTGGCCTCAACTCAGAGATCTGCCTGCTTCTGCCTCCCAAGTGCTGGGATTAAAGGCGTGCGCCACCACTGCCTAGCAGTTTAATGACACAGTCTACAGTCATCTGAGAGTAAAGCCTCTATTGAAGAATTGCCTAAATGAGATTGGCCTTTGTACATGTCCATGGGGACTGATATATAAGGGTCAAGCTCACTGTTGGTAGTGTTACACAGCCAGGTGATCCTGGGCTATATAAGAAAGATAGACAACATGCCAGAAAGCAACATATTCCTCCATGGTTTCTGCTCCAAAATCCTACTTGAATTCCTGTCCTGATTTCTCTCAATGATGGACTGTGGCCTGGTTGTATAAACTAAGTAAATCTCTTTCTTCCCTAAGTTGTGGAGACCCCAGGGTTCTGGAGATGACAAGACCATGGGACACCTACCAAGGACAGCAACAGGTGTGAAGTGGAGCTGGCCTGAGCCTAAGAGCCAAGGTATGAGTGGCAGAGTGGATGAAAGCAGGCTGTCCAGGATCTTTGGAGGCCAGAAGATCACAAGTGAATCCCAGATGTTGGACACTGAGCTATAGAACTTGGACTTATACGGCTACATATTAGGTTTGCTCTGATCTGATTCTATTTTAGAATAAGGATTATTTAACTTACTTTTTGCTTTATATGAACCCACAGTTAAGAGAATCCACTTTTAAAGAGGCATTGAACTTTTAAAGCATTGGTATTTAAAAAAAAAAACAGACTTTTAAAGTCATACTGTGTTTTATATTATTTCTGGGGGACAAGTATTTAAAAGACTACTGCTTAACAGTCATAGGTTTATGCGTCAAGTTGACAAGAGGTAACATGTCCCAGATAGCTTTGACTGTCAACTTGATATAGGCTAGAGTCGTCTGAGAAGAAAGCCTTGGCTGAAGAATTTCCTGGATTAGATTGGCTTGTGAGCATGTTTGTGAGGGATTCTCTTATCCATCCATTATTTATCCTGGACTGCCTTAAGTAAGATGTTTGAGTATCAGCCTTGTGCTGTGTGAGCAAGCAAAAAAGCAAGCCGGTGGGTGAACTAGCAGGTAGCATTCCTCCATGGTTCCTGCCTCCAGGTTCCTGCTCTGAATTCCCACAGCAAAGTCCCTCAGTGATGGAACTGTGATCTGGACATATGCGCCAAACAAACCTTTCCTCCCTAAGTAACTTTGGATCCAAGTTTTAATACAGCAACAGAAAACAAACTAGAACAGTCGCCATCCAGGTCCAGGGACCACAAATGCAATGACGGTTTTTGCCATGCTTAACCTGGTGTGGAACCCGATGTTCTTTGTCTCAAAGATGAGCCTGGTGATGCACATCTTGAGACAGTTGTGTGCAGTGCAGAACAGACCACAGCAGGAAAAGGTCTCAGCAAAGATTTTGTTTTCTCTTCTAAACTTCCCTTGGATTTGCTTCAAAATTAAGGCTCTTTAGAAGTACATCAAAGATATAAATACAATAAGAAAACTGGCCGGAAGTGAGATGTGCAGATGGAGTCTTGTGATACTGTTGTATTTATTTAGCATGCTTCACATTCTCAGAGTAAAAAGTTAAACATGAGTGCTCACACGCTAAGGAGCTCAGTTAAGGAGCCTCTGGAGCATCCCTGGCCTCATTTCCTTTGTCAGAGTTTCTCCTTTTGAGATTCCGCAAAGTACTTGAACTTCTTCCATTCCCTGGCTTTCAGTTCTTCCCTCCCCCTGCTTCTGACTGGCAAATCCAACCAATCACTGAATTCTCGGCAAAACAATGGAATTCACAAGCAACAGGAACACCCCCCCCCACCCCCCGCCCTTCAAAACCAGTTTGGTGACCACCTTTTGTTACTTGCATACTTTGAGGGCTTAATCTCCAGCCAAAGTGGTTTATCAAAGTAATTATCCCAAACATATGCACTGCTTTCCTTGAGAAGAATACAGCCGAATAAAATTTTCTCCATCTTGTTACACTTATTATTGTGAATTCCTTTGCACTTTGTTCAAAAGAAGCCAGTCACTGAAACTTGATTTTGAGAACTCAAGCCAGCATTCAACAGTCTCTGAAAGGGATGGTTAATTCTATTTGAGTTTCACTCCATAACCCATTCAAAACAGGTTGTGTGTTTCTAAGAATAAACGGAGTTACCACACAAGACGTTTATTATTGGAGCTAAGCTTATGGAAGCAACTCCCACTACTTAATGTTGAAAGGAAGACAGAAAAAGAAGGATCACAGGCCATGATGAATGGAGGGAGGAGGTGAAAGAGGAAGAAGGGGATGGATAAAAAAGAAGGGAAAGGGCAAATGAGGGCCATTTGAAAAGCCACTGTCACTGTTCA
Organism: Lophiomys imhausi; assembly: GCA_907164525.1. Taxonomy (NCBI): domain Eukaryota; kingdom Metazoa; phylum Chordata; class Mammalia; order Rodentia; family Muridae; genus Lophiomys; species Lophiomys imhausi. Next base: position 5,550,679 of record CAJQZJ010032395.1, on the reverse strand, counting down.
CATCGCTCAACTCTCTTTGCTGCACCAGTTCAAAAGGAGAAAACAGTATCCGTGCAACTCAGAATCAGCTTTGTTTGCTTCCCCTTCGTCCCCAAACCTTTTCCCTCTCTCGGTATCTTTATTTGGCCTATGTTTCCGTTTTTAACTTGGTTCTGTGCGAGATTAAGATTTCCCTGCCTCACTTAATTTAAAGGAGTGAACCCAGTGCCACAGTCACTGGGGACCTGAACAGGAGCCAACAATGCCTTCCTTCTCTGCCTAGAGTATTTGCTGTTGAAAATTGTGTGAGCTCCCCCACCCACCCACCAGACCCCCTTTCTTCATGTTTTTTTTTTTTTTTGAAACCACTGGTTTTTTTGTTTTTGTTTTTGTTTTCTTTTGCTTCTACACCACAGAGTTGAGGGACTGCTCTCTTGAAGGGAACTAGGAGTAGATTTTGTCACCAACTCCCCTGTCCTGAAATAAACTGTCCTGCAAGCCTCATGTTGTCAAAATGCCTTTTGACTCTGCACCTCCAGCATCAAGCACGGGTGGTTCCAGCTGAAGCTCTCTAGGTAATAATGATCTTCTGACGTTGTACTATCTCCAGATGGGATTCAATAAGAAAAACGCACTGTCCGTTGAGCTCCTGGAGCAGAGTCAGGCAACTCTAGCAATACAAGTTGCTTCCAGAGAGAATTGGACTTGTTCAGTTTTGAGAATTTACCCGCTCCTTGTCTGACTCTGTTACTTCTTCCAGAAAAAGGCAAAGAGCCACTGAAAGGGAGATGACCACCAGCTTTCTTTCACTTGTGCAAATAAAAATGACTTTTCCCACCCTAAAAATGACCGTTTCCCTTTAAGGGGAAAGAAGGCATAGTGTGCACTACCTGCCCAAAGTCAGTGCCTGCCTTTGTTTTTATTCCTTTCGCTTGCTCTCTTTGCTTGGTTTATTCTTTATTTTGCCAAATTTTTCCTCCAAGTAATTACATTTCTTGACCTGGAAAAGGTTGGAGCTCTCTCGTTGTCGCTTGCATTTGATCACCCAAGTGGATTAATGTGGGCGTGTTCAATGGTTGGAAGAAGTCGCTTTCTCTGCCAAGTTCTCTCAATCACCCTTTTGATATGACTGTCATCCTCCCTACCTACATGGTGCATGTGTGCATGTGCACAAGCGTACGTGTGTGTATTCCTTCACACACATTAGTTCCCTTTTTGGAACACATTCCTTCTGAGAGCCAAGAGCAAGCACCCGCATGAGAGAAAAGCTAAGCAAATGCATATAGCTTTGTGTCAATTCGGAGTTGGGAATGGCAGGAGGGGCCATCTGTGTGTGTTTTCCTTTTGAACTTTCTTCCTCTGGGGAGAGATGGGAATTGCTGATTTGAATGCTAAAATTAAAGTTGAAGGAACTAAGGAGGGGATGGTTTTCCCCTGGAATTGTGTCCGTGTGAGGCCCCGTGTGCTTTTATCCTCTATTACTCCAACAGCCCTTGATCTCCTGTCATTGAGTCTCTGTTCTAATTCCCTAAAGATTTCTAGCAGTAATAATAATAAACTTTTAGGAAGAGAAATTGTTTAAATAAAGTCAATAAAGCCTTCTTACACCAGGCCTATATATAAAGTAGATGTATGCCTACACCTATATAGAAAGGTGTAGAAAATAATGCACACTATTACCTGTATATGACTATAATAAGGTCACCAGACATTTGCATATTTCATCATCATGAAAGTTGTTAACAATCTAGGCAAAAAATGAAAAATAGACCTTTGCCTTAAGTACCAACTCTAACTAGTTCATTAGGACTATCTCAACAGCTATACTGAAAGGATGCTAGAGCTACATTAAAAAAAAGAAAAAGAAAAAAGCTGAGATCAGTTAGTGATAGCTGGCATGACAAGAGTGGCAGGGTAAATCCTGCCTTTCATTTATTTTATCAAGGTGATACGAGGAGTAACAAAACCTTTACATCAACATTTCAAATTCTGCCAAGTCCAAAAGTCCTGAGCCTTTTCAGAATATTTAAATATTATTTATTTAATAAGATATTTAAAGTGTTTCCACCACGTTAGATGCTGTGCTTCTCTTAGTAGCAACTAGCCAGTCTCCAGTGACCCAGGAACCTGGCTGTGATCATTCCTTACATTAGTTCACTAAATCTTTATGACAAACACAGTTAGCTAGGTGCATTCCCATTGTCTTTAATTTGTTTTGTGTGTATGGGTGTTCTGCCTGTGCACACATACATCTGTGCACCGTGTGTGTCTAGGGTCCATTGAGACCAGAAGGAGGCATCAATTCCTCTGTAGCTGGAGCTACAAATGGTTGTGAGCTACCCAATGGGTGCTGGGAATCAAACTTGAGTCCTTTGTAAAAGCAGATAGTTCTCTGAACTGCTGAGCATCTCCCCCAGCACCATGTTTCCATTTTACAAATGGCAAAATATAGGTAGAAAAAAGTTCAGTGAATTGCCCAAGGTCTCACAGCAATTTACAGGTGGCTTCGAGTCTTGATTAGTGAGTCTTTGAAGTTCAAAGTTAAGGGTAAAAGATTTCTGGAAGCCAATGGAAAGCAGGCACAGGTGAGAAAGGGCATTCCTTCAAGTGTCAGGGGAACATGATGCTGTCAGGTGCGCATGGATTTCAAGTGTGTAGTGTCCAGAATGGAAAGAAAACCCATTGCTGTTATTTTAGGCAAATAAGTTTGGGAAATTTGTTACACCAGCCCTAGAAAAATAAACAGACAAAGTAACCACATTTAAAATAATTTTAAATTGGAGGCTGGAGAGATGGCTCAGGGGTTAAGAACACTGGCTGTTCTTCCAAAGGTCCTGAGTTTAATTCCCAGCAACCACATGGTGGCTCACAACCATCTATAATGAGATCTGGTGCCCTCTTCTGGCCTGAAGGCATACCTGCAGACAGAACACTGTATATATAATAAATAAATACATCTTAAAAGATAATAATAATTTTAAATTATATTACAAAACAGAGGAATGTCGCAGAAGCCTTAAATATAAGCTCCGCAGAGACTTCTGTCTCTATCACCATGCGTTGGTATTACAAGCACAAGACACTACACCCAGCTTTTTTTGGGGGGGATCAGACTCAGCTCCTCCTGCTTTCAAGGCAAGTGCTCCACCATTTCTTTCTCTTAAATGTTCATTCATTCATTCATCCATTTGTTATTGTGTGTATTTAGCCATCTTTCCGCACTCCCCAAGCCCCATCATTTGTTAACAAGTGATGCCCTGTCACTGTGCTAAGCATTTGATGAGCATTGCCTCCCCTCGCCTCCTCAGCAATAGTGTCAAACAGATACCAAACTCTCAGTTACCATCCAGTAGCCAACGGAGGGACATAAAGATATGACCGCTAACCTGAGTTAGGAAACCATGTGTCATCATAGAAATCTTTGGCACATGATCCCTCAGTCTCTTCTTGTGTTTGGAGGCTACAATCCAACGGCTCTGCAAAGCCACTCTGGAGCAAGCTCTGCTCTGGTTCATCCTTACGCTGCTGTTAGCTGCAGGACAAGCTCAGGGGTGAAGTGACTTCCCCAGGGACTTATTGTCTGTAGCTCCTATCTCTGTGGTGTCCATTTCATTTTCATTGGGGCCAGTGTCCCAGGGGATTAATAAACTTGGCCGTGTAATTAACTCCATGCCACGTGACTAAATTTTACAGTGTGTGCTTTAGATTTGGGCATTGATGATAGTAGGGACAAGGAATCAGCAACAGCTCAAAACAAAAAACAAAAAAAGCTCTGCCTTCCAGGGAACCTCTTATTCATGCAGCTTGACCTCAAGCTGGAGGATTAGGACATGACTCAAAGAATAATGGCTCTGTTTGCCTGTGGAGTCATGACCCGTTTCTTCTAATTAAGACACATATTCTACTTCAGGGTAATATGAAGAACTGAGGGAAGTGAAGGAGGGTAAATAATGAAGCACTTTTCAAATTACCTAATCCTATTTGTTTCTTTTCCCAGATGTTACCAGCCACTTCTACTGGGAGCTTGATGTGGTTAACACCATCTATTTATTTTATGATGGCAGGCTGAAATTATTTGTAAGACCATTTCTGTGATTAAAAGTCCAGGAAACTGTCATAAATTACTAGGTAGAATCATCCATTTGCAAACATCATAAATAAATATCATGATGTTACTCTTTTCCAGCAATCACATGGAGCAAGTTGGCAGTTGATCCATACCTCTTTGGTGAAAGAGACCTTCTACTCTAGCTGAGGGAACTGGGTATGTTCTCTATGGAGAGTGAGATCTTCTATTCTGCTGGAAGGTATGGGTCTGTTCTCTAAAAGGAATGAGGCCTTCTGCTCTGTCTGTAGGGCTTGGTTCTGTTCTCTCCTGCAAATGACAAGGGCCTGGCTTATCCCTTCAGGGATTGAGAACTTTTATCCTAGCTGGAGAGCCTGGATGGTCCCTACAGGGATTGAGAGCTTTTATTTTAGCTGGGAGCCTAGATGGTACCTACAGGGATTGAGAGCTTCTATACTAGCTGGGGGGAAGGGGGGGGTCCTGACTGGTGTCTATAATGAGCCAGACCTTCCACTTCTTCTGCAGGTACAAGATGTGTACGCTTTATTGTGAATGGGACTATTTCTGCTGGAGAGCCTGTCTGTTCTCTGTAAATTGCCTGAGAAAATGCTGCACCTTGGCTGTTAACATTCAAATGCCACTAGTCACTCTCTGGGTCCTAGTATTGATTCTCATCCTGGAATTTCTAATACTTAAAAACTCTTCTCTGACAACAGATTCTGAAGTTTGAGTGGTCTCCTGGCTTCAATATTTACTACCCAGACTGTACACAGAAAGTAACTAAAATTCTCTCAGCCTTACCTTCTATGGAAATAGGAATAATAAATAATACTGCCTCTTCCATACCATTGTTGTATGAAGTAAATTAATGAATATATATATAGTGCTTGGCAATTAAATAATGTTCACTGCTGTTATTCTTCAATATATTTCTTCATTGAAATGGAACTTGACTTACCTTGTCCTATTTCATGTAATGTATAAAATGAGACTTTTAAAGGAGAGGAGAGAGAGAGAAAAGGCAGGGAAGTGGAAGAACAAGATGACAGGAGGGGAGGGGAGGGGAGGAGAAGCTAGGCCAGTGATGCAGTTCTGTGTAGCATCTGACTGAGAACACCTATGAGATCATTATGTTGCAGACCATCACTGAGACCTCCTCATTAGTGAGCTTTCTGTTACACAAAAAAAGTGTGTGGCATATGGAGCTTATTCTTCAGGCTGACGATGTTGGAGGGTTCAGACCTTGGTTTGGTGACATGATTCCTTTGGGACCTGTGGTAACTGTGCACAAATATTAAAATTGTTTACCTTGTTGCCAGGAAAAGCCCAAGGAAGGGCTGAGGTCCCACTCACCTCTTCCCAGGTGTCCTGGTTTGTTTTCTGCTGCTGTGATAAACATTGTGATCAAAGCAACATGGCAAGGAAAGGGTTGATTTCATCTGACAACTTACAGTTCATCACTCATGGCAGGAACTGAGCCAAAATCACGACCACTGATTATTAGCTTGCTCTGTATGACTACCTTCCTATACAACTCAGGACCACCTACCTACTCAGGGGTGGCACCACGCACGTGGGCTGGGCCCTCCCACATCAGTCATTAATGAAGAAAATGCCCCCGACGGACTTGCCACAGGACAATCTGATGGAGAGAACTCCTTGAATGAGATTTCTTCCCAAATGTTTGTATTGTTTCAAGTTGACGAAAAAATAACCAACACACCAGGTTTTTAAAAACTACCAGACAACCTTCAACTGGGCTCCAATTCTTAGGGCTTCCATTGCCTCCCAGTAGAGTCATGGGATGCAGACCAAGTCTTTTCAGGACATGAGAACATTTATCCTCACTGCAGACAGCTCTCAAAAGCAAAGACAAAGACAAACACTTAAATGCAATTATTTTTCATTGGATGATATGATCATAGAACAGAGCAAGAGAAAAGAAATGGAAAAGGAAAATGGAAAATACTCAGAAAGATGGCTGAGCCACAAAATTCACTTGTTATAGGTCTAATGATCTGAATTTTGATCCCTGGAGCCATAAAATGGAAAAAGAAAACCAATTCCTACAAGTTGTCCTCTGAATGTGCAATTCCAAATGCACATGTGCACACAGAAAGAAAGAAAGAAAGAAAGAAAGAAAGAAAGAAAGAAAGAAAGAAAGAAAGA
>CAJQZJ010032395.1:5489853-5533812 GCA_907164525.1 Lophiomys imhausi | reverse complement strand
TTTGTTTGTTTGTTTGTTTGTTTGTTTGTTTGTTTGTTTGTTTGTTTTTGACTGGAAAAATATCTCAATTAAGTTTTTTACTGGGGAGGATAAATTTTGTCTTCAGGTCACATGGGCTGTCTCATTCCTAAGGACATCTGAGAACCCAAAGAAACTCTGGAGATAAAAGATGAACATTTTGATTCATTAAAATGCTGAAAAGTATCCCTGGACGGTGGCACTGGAAGGGAGAGAAGCAATGATCCTCACAACAGGGGCTCCACCATCCTGGGGGTCCAAATATAAACTCCTTACTCATGACAAGAGTTTGCACGTGAAATCTACACTGCCAGTTAATCAGCCTGGAAGAAGTATGTCTATAAATGTCAGAAATAATACTTCTGTTAATCCCTCCTACTCACTACTGACCAGAAAAAGAGATTGTTTGAAAACTGCCCAGCAAGCCAGGAAAAACAGCTGAGAACCCTTTCAACCAGATTATTTTGGAAGGAACATGTCTAAAATAACTTTTGCCAAGTTTCTGGATAGCTCCATTGTACATTCAGTTTTAAAGACTGTCACAAAACAGTAACTGGAAGGCAAAACGTGTTTTATTGGGTTATAGAATAAAGTCTTCTGTCCAGCGAATAGAAGTGATACTATCACCGAGTTTAGTACATTCTGTCATTGCTCCAAAAGGGTTACGGCTCCAGTAGAAATTTTTGCATCTTCAGTGCAGCTGACAGCACACAAGGAACGCTGCAAAAAGCCTGTCTTCGGGCACTTCACCCCCTCCTTTTGTTTGAATTTACTTCTCTTCCCCACCCGGTCCTTGGCACCAAACACAGTCCCACAGATCCTGTCCAACTGGCATGGGCAATGAAGTCAGCGGGATGTGCCAAGTGCCTCTCGGGCCCTGCTCACCCAGGCACTGCAGACCTGCTCTCCACAGACAATAGTTTTGCTGATCTCAGAGCTCTCTGCTCATGCCAGATAGCTCTGGGGGCAGTCACAACAGAAACCCGCTTGCTTTCATTTTGCCCAGGCTATTAGAAACACTTTGCGCTTGAACACCTCCCTCCGTTTACTTCCTGTTAGAGGCTTGGATTCCGGGGCTGTTTTATGGGAAGGAATTCTAAATGAAGAATCAATCGCCTCTGTAAACCCACGATGATGATTTCTTCTTCCTATGATGGGAAATCTGCAGTCTCCTGCATAAAAGTATAAAGACATCTCCATTGATATTTCTCAGCTGTAAGGATGCAAGTGTTTAGGCGCTACAGACTTGAGTTTGATTCACTCCATGGCTCGTAGCTTAAAACTGAAGCAATTTTAATCCTTTCCCCCAACAGATGCTTAGCAATATCTATCTAGAGGCGAACCTGATTGCCTCAGCCTACATTTGCCACAGATGACCCCTAAGTAAAAGATTGGGCTGTTCCTGAAATCTCCCAGCAAAGGCTCTCCGGATTCTTAAAGACATAGAGCTGAGGCTGAGACCCTGAGGAAAGACAAGCGTAGGCTGTGAAGTCAGAGATCATGGATCTGGATCATCCCTTCATCATCAGTTTAATCTCCTCCTCCATGAGTCCTCACTTCCATTGTCATCTCCATGTTAGTTCCTGACCACAGAACCAAACCCCAAACCTCCCTTGAAAACCTTTCGACTGTGCCCTCCAGAGTAAGACAATCAGAGGCCCCTGGCTCTGTTAGGCTGATAATCAGCTGTCAACAAACACAATTCCCAGGAAAGCCCTGAGTGTGGTGAAACTACTGTTTGTATGGTCATGTCAGGTGGTACCATCGTCTCCAATGTTACTCCAAATGGGGATTGTTCTTCCAGTAGCCCAAATCCCTTTCCACTTGGTGACCCCACCTTCTGGCCTTCTCTTGTGTAATACAAACATCCTAGACCACAATATTCCTCACCCACTTCTTGCTTGCTGGCTTTCCTGGTGATTTAATACCTACATGGGACTTCCATCCAATATTCTATGCTTACATTCCATGGGACAGTTCACATTTCTCAACTTCAGAAACTTAAAAAATATTGTCCTGGATGTGAATAGAGCCCCTTCAGTCTTTCCTTACATGCCCTATGTAGTGATAATCTCCACTCATCTCTTTACAAACTGAGCCAACACCTCCTCAAGTCATACACTTAACTTTGCATTCCTCCAGCATTACTGAAGCATAATATTCCTTTTGAGTCAACTCCTCAAATGTTCTCACAATAAGACTCCTTCCTTATAAAAAAAAAAAATGATGAAATCATTTCCACTTTCTGTCAGTTGCCCCTGCTTTCATTTTTTTCCTGACAGGAGTTCACAGTCTACCATTACTCACTGGGGAATCTCCAGAGTCTGTGACTGTCTCCTTTTTGTTCCATGTGACTAGCAAAGCCCCATCCCCCAAAGAATGCAGTCACCTGCCATCCCACATATCTGTACCCTGGAAGAAGCATTCCAGAGGAAATCACAAAACAAGAAAGATGCGAATCGGATGCAGCATCACACCTGCCACTCCCTCATCACTCATGTGCCCTGTGAATCTTCTTTTTCCAACCCTCTGGTTGAGTACTCTGCTCTCCAAGGCCCCCAATAAAAGCTATAGCTTCAGCAGGCATACTGACTGCAAACATAGCACACTGGGAGTTGTAAAATATGAGTATCAAGTTGCTTCCTCCTTGCTGTCAAACCTCATCAATTGTGTATGTTTGTCATTAGAATAAAATCAGAAATTCTTACCATCACGATGTTCAGTGTTCTGCCTGGCCATGTGCTGAAAGGACTTGGGTCTCCTGCTCCTCTTTGTCTGTGTGGTCCTGCCCAGTGGCTACCTTGGCCTTTTTTCTGTCCCTCAATGTTCTCATAATCCTTTTAATAAAAAAACCCTCCATATAAGAAGACCTGCCCATCCACAGTGGCCTTCCCTGGCCTTGCTTCCATCACCCCTATCCTCTATCAGCACCTTGTCCTCAGGGACACTTTTCCTAATCTTCCTTTCCACTCACACTGTCTAGAGGGTCACATTACACTGACCTATGATCGCTTGCTGTACACTTGTCCTTTTAAAACATTTATCACAGATAGAATTCTTTTGTTATTAATTGTTTATAGTGTGTTTTCTGACCAGAAAGTGAGCCCCATGAGGTACAGTAACTGAGCATTTTATTGAGGCTTGTGTCCTGGATGGCTTGCAGAGAATAGTGCTCCATGAATATGTGATGGAAATCAATTCATTACTGCATGTCCAGGTATGATGGCATATACCTTTAATCCTAGCACTTGGGAAGCAGGGGCAGGCAGATATTTATATGTCTGAAGCCAGCTTGTTCAACATAGTGAGACCCTGCCTCAGAAAACAAAATAAAAAGAATAGATAAAATAGATAGATAAATCATTGCATGAATGATAATACAAGCTTGCCCTTAAAGGGCAAATGGAAGCCAAATGAAAAGGAATGAAGGAAGGAAGGAAGGAAGGACTTTCCTAGCAAGGCACAAAGTGTGGATGAGGATGTGGATGGCCAGCCAGTCAGTATTTATTGAATGTGTATGTGTGAGCTTTTTGCTTTGTTTTGTTTTGATTTTGTGATTTGTATGTAGAACAAACTCATAATATGCTTCAGGACCATCTAGGTCCTCTATGTAGCTACATCTGCCATTATTTTGTCCAGATGGATTCTAGGAGTTGGATCTGTGGGGAGAAGAGTGACATCATGGGCAACCGAAAGGACCTCTCAGTATGTTCACACAGGAGCAGCTGTAACATCTCTTCTCAATTCCACAGCCGGGTAATTGTAAGCCACCAGCCACCGGAGGAAAGGGGGGTAGTCTCTTAGCTCCCCACAAATTAACCCAGTATGAACACATACCATTGGATAGCATTCATCTTTAACTGAGAGTGGCATGGAAGGTTTATTTTTTATTTTTTTGAAACAGTGTATGGAAAACAGAAAATAAATGGAACATTAATAATAAAATCATAAAGTAGAACGACTATACTAGACTCCAGTTTCATTCAAGCAGTAGCCGCTGTCCTCCCGTTCACCTCTTCCCAGAAGCAGACTCTTTTAAAGATTTTCATTGGGTTAATTTATCTTTTATCACATGTTTCTACACAAGCTTACCCCATGACTACACCCTGAACTTTGTCTTTCTCACACTAGCAGGGTCATTACCACATCCATGTGTGTACCCAGTACCTGGCACAGTGACTGTCCATTGTCAATTAAGTTTTTTGGGTTATTTGGTTTGGTTGGGTTGTTTGGTTTGGTTTTTCAAGACAGAGTTTCTCTATCTAGCTTTGGCTGTTCTGGAACTTGCTCTGTAATCCAGGCTGGCCTCAAACTCACAGAGATCCACCTGCCTCTGTTTCCTGAGTGCTGGGACTAATGGCGTGGGCCACAACCACCCAGCTAAGATTTTTAATATCTTGTGTACAGCCGAGAAGGAACAATGAAATGTAAGGTCCTTGTAAGTTAGAGATAGGCTTAGATATTTACTAGCCGTAAATATCTTAATCAAGTCTTTTTTTTTTTTCATTTTCAAGCCCACCTTTCTTATCAATGAAATGAGATAATAGATTTTGCCTACCTGTGTCCTATCACTGCTATAAACGTTGAGTGAGATTCTGATATGAATGCATAAGGCAATACTTTCATAGGGGGTTGTCTTAGGGGTGAGTGTCCTCCACTGCAGGGTCGAGATTGGGCTGTCTTTCTAACATCCTGCTGGGTATCAGGCCAGGATAGAAAGAACTCGAATGCACAGGGCTGCCGAGTCTTTTTTCCTATGGCCCAGATCAAAGACCAGTATTCCTGTGCAGGAGAGAACATGGCGGTCCAGGAAAGTGCCGGCACAGTTGGAGAAAACCTTCTCCAATGGCAGAGCCACAACAGCTCTGAGGCAGCTGTTTGATGAATCAGATTTCCTTTATGTTTAGCTTAGCTGTCATGATGGTCTCGGGTCTCCCAAAAATCTCTAAATCTACTCCATTTCCTAAACCTCCTCTAAATCTATTACATCTCCTGCCACCTAGCAGATCTCCTGAACTCTGAGATGGGTGAGAGCTTTTGAACTGTGGGAAGTGTGGGAGGGATTTGGGGGAGCAACAATGTATTCTATTGGCTGAGAGATTGAGATTCTGGCAATGCTATATTTACATGAGGAAGGGTCCCAGACAACAGGTAGGTTACTGAGCTCACCCGTGACCAACTGTGGAGTTGTTTCTACATGTCATGAGGGTGGTAGCCATTTGGGGTTGTATCCACATGCTCCAGCAGCAGGCAGAAGCACAGAGAGAGCTTGCCTCATTCCTACCATGTGAATCTCAATTTCAAGATTCCCGGAGTTTGCAGTTGCTTTTATCTCACCTGTTTCTAGCCACACTCCACAAACTAACACTTCCATATTGCTGTTCTTTATTGAAGGAAGTCAGGACAGGAACTCAAACATGGTAGGATCCTGTAGACAGGAGCTGACTCAGAAGCCACAGAGGGGTGCTGCTTACTGGCTTGCTTCCCCTGGCTTGCTCAGTCTGCTTTCTTATAGAACCCAGGACTACCAGTCCAGGAATGGCACCACCCACAATGGGCTGGGCCCTCCACCATTGATAGCTAATTGAGAAAATGCCCTACAGCTGGATCTCATGGAGGCATTTCCTGAATGCCTCTAACTTGTGTCAAGTTGACACACAAAACCAGCCAATACAGGGGTGCTATCCTTTGGAAATTCTTAAAGCATCTGTAAAACATATCTCACATAGTTTTGTATGCATAGCCTTAAAACCATTACTCCCTTTACAACTGAAGTTGAAAATGACTATGGTGCATCCAAAAAAACAAAGTCAAAGTCTGCATTCAGCTTTAAGACTCTCCAAGAATATGCATACAATTCTGCTTGTCAGATAGTATCCACTCCCTAGAGCAAGCTTTCTCACTTCAGCTGACATTTGGGACTGGATTGTTCTTGTTGTGAGGAACTGCTGTGTGGAGGAAAGAGAACCCTTGCATGCTTGTTGGAATATAAATTGGTAAACCATTATAGAAAGCAGTCTGGAGGGTCCTGAAAAATTAACACCAGCACAACCATATGCCCCCTCAAGCCCTCTGCTGAGCCAGCATAAAATCAGTGCATAAAAGAGTTACATATGCTGACAGATTCCTTTCAGTGTTGTCCACAGAAGACTACACCTAAGATCAAACTAAGGGTCTAAAAACTGATGAACAAATAAAAAATGATACAAGTAGCATTTCACCCTTAAAGAGGGAAATTTTATTAATTGCTATAAGACAGATGAACCTAAAGGAAATTTGTTAAATGAAATAACTCATGCAAAAAAGTCAAGCAGAGTCTGAATCGTTTTTTTTTTTTCTGTGTCAACTTGAGAGATTATGAAAGTGGTTATAAGACTGTCAAACCAAAATCACATCAACACCTTGTAAGCAAGAATGCTGTGTGGTAGTGTACTTTACCTAATGTTTGCATACAGGTCAAATCACCCAAAACTATATTAATAATAATAATAATAATAATAATAATAATAATAAACAAAAAACCCAAGACTCCATCAAGCCAAAACTTAAAGTTATCAAAGTGACATATTGAGTCTGCCTAATTCACACTCCAGTTGAGATCATATAGCAGGAGTGGCAGGTGTGGAGACCTAATTCTCCTCTGTTTCCAGTTGTTTAGGGAGTTCTTTTTAGACACCTCCATTCAAGTAATGTGTGGTCTTTGACTTCAGAATATCAGAAGGAAGCAAAACGAAGCAGAGTTGGAGTACATTAAAAGATACTTTAAAAATATTTTTTAAGCACAGGAGTCAATAGAAAGAGAGGCAGCCGAGCTGATATCCTGGACCAAATAAAAAGAAGAAAGAAAGCTATATACCAGTATGCATTGCTCTGTGTTTACTGACTGCAGATACAATGTCACCAGCTCCCTCAACTCCTCCCGTCATTCTCCATCATAAAAGAATATATTATCCAACTGTAAGCCCCAATACACCCTTACTTTCTTTAACTCCTTTTGTCAGGTATTTTGTAGCACCCATGAGGAAAGAAACTAATATACGTACCTTTTATTGAGAATGTCTACAACTATATTCACCAAGGATATTTGCCTATAGCTGCCTAGCCATGAGTTACAGTAACAGGCATGAATTCTTTTCTGTGGAACAGTGTCTAAATCCAACCAAGAGAACAGTTGGTAACCACAACTGTCATGCCACTATTGAACCAGTGAACACATCTTGCCTTAAAAGCTAGTATTGTAGCATTCAGGGTCCATTATTGAACAAAAATTTTCCTCAGCAGTCTTCATAGAACCTTCCTGTGCCATAAAAAGCTAGCCAGGAAAGAGAGAGAGAGTGTGTGTGTTTCCTGGTCAGTTCAAGTCCTACAACCAAAGTAAGTGATGTCCTTGTTAGTAGGATCTCACCATCAGTTATGATGGGCAACCAAGAGCAATGGCAGTAGCTTGTATGGTTTTGGGTGCCTCTGGGTCCTCATTGACCAATAATGTCAATAGGAAGGCAACCCATACCTGGTACTGAGACTTTCATTTAATAACTCAAATGTTCTCAGAGCAGCATTGTTTTCCAATACAGGGTATCTCTTGAATTTTTTTAAAATAAATTTAAGTCACATTTCTCCTTCCACTAGAAGTACTTACAAACTACAAGAGAGAATGGGCTGTTGTGGGGTTTGGGGTGGAGTTTTCCTATATTAGAATAGTGATGGGAACATCAAAGCTTGATTCCAGAATCTCTCTGACAATCTATCTCTGCAATGACAGAGATAGACACACTATGAAAGGACAGTAATTGTTAACTAAAAACTATCTATCCCTAACACATGATCATTTCAGTCTGTAAAAAAGACATTAATAGTTCTGTATACTAATATATTAGTTACTAAGGATATGAGTTAAAAGAAAAAAATCAGAGTGATCTTACTAAATAGAGGCTGGAGAAATGGACCAGCCATTGATGGCTAGGATCACAACCAAAAAGGACAAGATCATTTATTAATATTGAGCTGAAAAAACAGAAAGTATAGGAAAGTAATGAAAATTGAAGGAGGAAATGTAGGGATTAAAAACAGGAGGACATGAAGGAGTTTAAGCTAAAAAGAACACTGAAAAGAGATAGGCAAAGATCTTTATGGTGACACAGAACAGTCCCAACTCTGAGGAGGTGGAGCCACATTCACCACAAAAAATAAAAAATAATAATAATAAATAAAAATAGGATAGCCTATGTTCTTTGGAAAAACAAAGAATACATCAAAAAGATCACCCATTTTAAACAAGTAACATTCATTCCATAGATACAAGGATGGTTTAGCACACATAAATCAATAAATGTGATTCATCATGTAAATAGCCACTAGGACAGAAAAATACATAATCATCTCAACAAATGAAGAAAAGGCCTTTGATAAAACCCAATATCTATTCACGATATATTTTTTTAAAGCCCTGGAGAAACGAGAGTAGGAGAAAACATATCTCAACCTAATAAAGGATATAGATTATAAACAAACACCATACTAAACACAATAAAACTCAAAGCATCCCACTAAAATTATGAACAGGAAAAGGATGTTCACCATGCCCACTCATTCAATGTAATCCTTAAAGTCTTAGTTAGACCAGTAAGACAAGAGAAGAAAATAAAAGAAGTACACACAGGAAATCAATAAAAAAAATCATTCTTATTTGTGTTTAAGAGATACTAAAGACTCCACCAGAAAACTCCTAGAGCTGATAAATACTTTCTGCAAATTGACAAGATACAAAATTAGCATGCAAAAATCAATATCTGCCAGGCCTTTACACAGGCCTTTAATGTCAGCACATGTGCATCTCTGAATATGAGGCCAGCCTCTGCTACATAGTGTATTCCAGGGCAGACACTGCTATATAGTAAGGCCCTGTCCCAAAAAATAGGATCAAAACTTAAGTCCAAGTGGATCAAAGACTTGAACATAAAGCCTGCCACACTAAATCTACTAGAAGAGAAAGTGGGAAAAGCCTCGAACTCATTGGCACAGGTGACAATTTCCTGAACAGAACACCAGTAGCTCAGGATCTAAGACCAACAACCAATAAATGGGACCACATGAAATTGGAAAGCTTCTGTAAGACAAAGCAAAAGCTTTCTTATGTACCAACGCTGAACATATTGAGAAAGAAGTTCAGGAAACAATACCATTCTCAATAGTCTCAATAAAATAAAATGTATTGGAGTAAACTTAACCAAGGAAATGAAAAACATTTACAATGAAATTTTCAATTTTTCACATTTATTTATTTATTTTAATTTATTCACTGTGCTCACACACATGCACACACCATGACATACATGTGCATGTCAGAGAACAACTTAACAGAGTCAGTTCTCTCCCTTCACTGTGTGGGTTCTCAGGGTCAAACTTAAGTAGACAGGTATGACTACATGTGCCTTGGGCCATTTCTCTGACCTTACAATGAAAACTTTAAAATATTAAACAAAGAAAAAGACAGTTGAAAACAGAAAGAGTCCCATATTCATGGATTGGAAGAATAGTGTGAAAATGGCAATCCCTCCAAAAAAAAATCTACAAATTCAATGCAATTTCAGCCAAAATCTAAGTGTCATTCTTCACAGAAGTATAAAAAAACCCTAAAATTTATACTGAAGATTAAAAGACCAAAGGCAGCCAAAGAAACTATCACAAAAAAATACGCTAGAAGTGCCACCATACCGATTTCAAATTATATGGCAGAGCCATTAGTAATAAGAACAGACACATAGATCAATTAAATGGAGTAAAAGATACAAATCCAGATAACTTTAGCCACCTGATTTTTGACAAAAATGTCAAAAACACACACTAGAGGAAAATACAACAAATTCAACAAATGGAAAAACTAGATCTCTACATGTCGAGGGGTGAAACTAGATCATTATCTCTCACCCTGCACAAAATTCATCTCTGAATGGGTCAAAGACCTGAACATAAGACCTGAAACTCTGAAACTTCTACAGGGGCAGAGAGGGAATAGTCTACAGGATACGTGCTGTCTGAGTCAGGGTTTCTATGGCTATGATGAAACACCATCACCAAAAAACAAGTTGAGGAGGAAAGGGTTTATTCAGCTTGACTTCCACATCATAGTTCATCATGAAGGAAAATCAGAACAGGAATTTAAATAGGACTGGAACCTGGAGGAAGCTGCTAATGTAGAGGCCATAGAGGGGAGCTGCTTACTGGCCTGCTTCACATGACTGGCTCATCCTGATTTCCTATAAAACCCAGGACCACCAGTTCAGGATGCAATGGGCTGGGCCCTTCCCCATCAATTACTAATTAAGAAAATGTCCTACAGCTGAATATTATGGAGACATTTTCTTAATTGAGGTTCCCTCCTCTCAGACTGTCAGCTTGTGTCAAGTTGACATAAAACTACCCAGCACACATGGATAGGCAAGGACTTCCTCAGTGACTACAAGAGTCGGGAAAAATAGTCAACAACTGACAATGGAATCACATGAAATATTTATTACACCAAAGAAAACTGTCAATTGAGTGAGAGGCAGCCTACAGGATAGGAGAAAATCTTTGTCATCTATACATATGACAGATGATTAATATCTTGAATACAAGGAACTCAGAAATTCTAAACACCAAAAAACACAATAAAATGAGTTATTCATCAAAAATGAAGAAATACATATGGCTAATAATATTTTATTATTTATTTTTTATTTTACATCCCAATCACAACCCCCCCCCACTCCCAGTCCCACTTCCCACATAACACCCTCTCTCCGTACCAGCCCACTCTGGCACATCAAATCACATCAGCACTAAGTGCCTCGTCTTCCACTGAGGCAAGACAAGGAAGTTATGCTAGGAAAATGGGATCCAGAGGGAGGCAACAGCGTCCAAGTCAGAGAGAGACCTTGTTCCAATTGTTAGGATATCCACTTGAGGACCAAGCAGCCCATCAGCTTCATTGTGTGTAGTGGGCCTAGGACCAGTCCATGCATGTTCTTTGGTTAGTGGTTCAGTCTCTATGAATCCCTCTGTGTCTGAGTTAATTGGCTATGTGGATCTTCTTGTGGTATCCTTAACTCCTCCAGCATCCTCAAACCTTCCCCTAACTTCCACTAGACTCCCTAAGTTCCACCTAATGTTTGGCCGTGGGTCTCTGTATCTGTTTCCATTATCTGCTATAATAATAGGGTTTTTGTGTCCAATAGTATTAGATGTCAGAAATATGAAAATTAAAACTACTTTGAGATTCTATTTCACACCAGACCAAAAAAAAAAAAAAAAAAAAAGCAAATGCCAGCAAGTACTGGCCAGAGGAAGGTAGCAATTTCTGAACACTGGTGTTTCCACTGTAAATATCAGTGTGGAGGTCCTCAATAAACTAAAAGTAGAACTATCAAATGGCCCAGCTATACCACTCCTGGACGTACACCTAAAGAACTCTATTTCCCACTACAAAGAATGTTCACACTCATTGTTGCCATATTAACAATAGCTAGGAAGTGGGTTCAGCCTATACATTTCCATCAACTCATGAGTGGATAATTAAAATATGCTACATTTACACAATGGAATTTTATTCAACTGTAAAGAAAAGTGAAATTATGAGAATTGCAGGTTAATGGACAGAACTAGCTAAACTATTGAGTGAGCTACCCTAAGCACAGAAAGTCAAATGCTGCATGTGTTGTGGGTCCTAGCTTATATTTCATACATTTGTTTGTTTAACTTGGAGTGCCCGCAGAAGCTAGAAAGGGACCGTGAGGTGGGCAGAATTAATAGGGACGGGGAGCTTCAACTAGGTATAAGAATAAGAAAGGGAAAGGGTAGGCTACCAAAAACAAAGGATGTATGCAAAAGCCAGGTGAAAAGGAACTATTTTGTAAGACAATTAAAAATATAATTTTTAAAAGAGAATTTGAAGAGAGATACCCTGCATGTGTGTAAAATGCTGCCAGTAGAAGCCATGGGTTTTAAAAGAAAAACCCTAGTTCCAGGTGTGAGGTAGCACCTCGTGATTTGTTAGTGAGGGAAGCTTCCAACACCCCCAAAACAACACAGGCACTTGCAATTCCTCTTGGTTGCCTACTGGAATGAGATTATAATGTCCTACTACTGAAGACACCACACACTTTCGTTCAATGGTCCCAGAAGGTGTTATTCAGGCTGCTAGCAAAGAAAAGATATCAAAAGTCTTATTCATCTGTGGCCACTGAGAACTATAACACTGCTATGTAAATGAAAGTTTTATTAACCTATATTTATTAATACCTAAACACCTACAACCTATGAACACCTAATACCTAACAACACTTAAACAACCCTACTCTTACTCTTTTGAAAGGATGTTAAGGCTGTGGGTCCTTGAGGGCAAAGTTGTCAGCCATCTATCTGCAGTCACACCTCAAACAGCACTCAGCAGTCACCTGCCTCCAGCATTGTTATGACAACTTCACTTCAGCTTGGCTCAGCTTCCTCTGGGCCTAGCATTGCTGTCTGCCTAACTATTAGTGCAGCTAACTTACCTCAGCCTCTCAGCTTGGGGTTGGCTTCCTCAGTCAGCCAAGTCTGTCAAACTTACACAGTGCAGACGCTGTACCGCTCAGCCTAGTCCTTGGTCTTGCGGCCTTACCTTGACTTCGAGGCTTTGCTGGGGCTAACTTGTTTGTCTGGGACTATGTCATGCCCTCACATGACAGGGGTTACGCTCCTTCCTGTGTGTGAGGTCTTTGCCATGGCCTCAGAGCTCCACTTGCCTCCTTGCACCTCGTTCACTCGCTCACTCTGCATCTCTCAGATCATGGATGGAGGTCTTCAGTCCTGGTTTTCATGAACTTTCTCTCAGCAGGTTCTATGCCATACCTTTTCTGACAGCCTTCTTGGGCGGGCTGGTGATCGGATGCCCTTTCTGAGGCTTTTTCTTTCAGCACGACCTCAGTGCAAGCAGCTACCATATGTCTTCACATCTATGTGGGACTCCTCTCTTTCGAGAGGCTCTCTCTGTTTTTGGTTCCACCCCCATGTCCTGAAATAGGGCATGGCCTCTCATGGTTCCTTGACCTTTCTAGAGCTCTTTGGAGGCTTCCACAGCTTCTCACAGTTTCTAGGGCTTGGCAGCCATATCCCTCAGCCAGGTGCCTCGGGTAGTGGCCGTACAACTGAGCTCTGCCTACTTCAGCCACTGTCATTGTTTGACAACTGGGCAATGCATCCAGAAGCAAAGCCAAACCAAAAAAAACCCTTTCCAGTTTCCTGGGCTTTGAAACCGTCCATATGCTGCCAGGTGCCAGGCTAATCTGCCTGCCCATTTTAAGAGTTCAGAAGTACTCCCACACGTTCACTAAAAAAATTCTAACTCCCATTACACTGCTAGGCTAGGCAATATGTGCCCACTTGTGGCATAACTGTCATGGGGAAAATAAGTAACCTTATGATTGGATGTGAATCCTGCTCCACAAGAGGGAATTAGTGTCTAAAACCCATAGCTAAAGAAGTTACAGGCCCAAAGGGGAAACCTGCAACTGTTGCTTTGCTAAGTGGACATGGAGATTAGTCCTGCTCTCAGCACTGGTCAGGGAAGTTTCTGTATGCAGTGGATAATGTTCAACAAACACAATTGTGTTTCAACACAATTGCTCAATGTGCTGAAAAAATAAATTTTGAGTGCTGAGTCCTGATGAACATCTGTATTATCCTCTCCAAAGCCCAGAAAACACCATAGAAAAGGGATCAGAAGTAATACAAGACCTGAAAGATGGGAAGGAACACCATAAAATGTTGCGATTTGGACATGACATGGCTGTTGCGCCCATGAACTCACAGCAGTGACTTTCTGCACAAGGCCTACTAAGAAGGTTTTTAATGGAAAGAGGAAGGGAGAAAGAAGAAAAATGGAGCAAGGATTTTGAACAAGTGTGCACACATATGAGTGTGTGTTTATGTGTGTGTGTGTACAAATATATACAAGATGGAGAAAGAATAAATGTTTAAAGGTAGTGTTCACCTCACTGAACACTACATAATTCTTATTTAAAGTATTTTTCTACAGTCTACAGCATTCATTCTCCTAACAAAATTTCAATGTACAGTCCTGTGACAACTTCGGGATTTCCCATGAGTGCAGTTCACAGGGGATGTTGGGCTGCTCAGCTGACAAATCAAGAGTGGTCTTTGTAAAGTGGGTCTTGCATTTGCTCCACTGTATACTGAGTGCTGAGTATCCAACACCAAGGACAGAGGACGGTTTCTTCCTGGCATGCTGCCATCAATGCTGCCCAGGTATGGCCTTCCCCAGCTCTTTATAACTCCCCAACTCCTGAGGTCTGCTATGGGTGTTCTTTCTCACTGGGAGCAGCGAGCTCCTAAAACTGAGGCAGTCTCTAGGATTGAAGTCCTTGCTAGAGCAATAAGACAACTAAAGGAGACCAAAGGGATAAAAATTGGAAAAGAAGAAGTCAAATTATCCCTATTCGCAGATGATATGTTAGTATACATAAGCGACCCCAAAAACTCCACCAAAGAACTCTTACAGCTGATAAACAACTTCAGCAAGGTGGCTGGATACAAAATTAACTCAAAAAAATCAGAAGCCCTTCTTTATACAACAAACAAATATACCGAGAAAGAAATAAGGGAAACAACCCCCTTCACAATAGCCACAAACAACATAAAATACCTGGGGGTAACTCTAACCAAGCATGTAAAGGACCTATATAACAAGAACTTCAAGCCCCTGAAGAAAGAAATGGAAGAGGCCTTTAGAAGATGGAAAGATCTCCCATGCTCATGGATAGGTAAGATCAACATAATAAAAATGGCTATCCTACCAAAAGCAATATATATATTTAATGCAATTCCTATCAAAATACCAACACAATTCTTTACAGACCTGGAAAAAGCTATTCTCAACTTCATATGGAACAACAAAAAGCCCAGAATAGCTAAATCAATCCTGTCCAATGAAAAAACATCTGGAGGTATCACCATCCCAGATTTCAAGCTGTACTACAGAGCAACAGTAATAAAAACAGCATGGTACTGGTATAGAAACAGACCAGTGGATCAATGGAATCGAATTGAAGACCCAAACATGGACCCACACACCTATGGCCAACTAATCTTTGACAAAGAAGCCAAAACCGCACAATGGAAGAAGGACAGCGTCTTCAACAAATGGTGCTGGTCCAACTGGATGTCCACTTGCAAAAGAATGAAATTAGACCCATACCTATCACCTTGTATAAAACTTAATTCCAAATGGATCAAAGACCTTAACATAAGGCCGGCCACACTAAAGATACTAGAAGAAAAAGTAGGAGAAACCCTTGAACTCATTGGCACAGGTGACAACTTCCTGAACAGAACACCAACAGCTCAGGACCTGAGATCAACAATCAATAAATGGGACCTCATGAAACTGAAAAGCTTCTGTAAGGCAAAGGAAACTGTCATTCGAACAAAACGGCAACCAACAGACTGGGATAAAATCTTCACCAACCCCACATCTGATAGAGGGCTATTATCTAAAATCTACAAAGAACTCAAGAAACTAAATGCCAAGAAACCAAATAATCCAATCAAAAAATGGGAGACGGAGCTAAATAGAGAATTCACAAAGGAGGAATCCCTAAGGGCTGAGAGACACCTGAAGAAATGCTCACCATCCTTAATCATCAGAGAAATGCAACTCAAGACGACCCTGAGATTCCACCTAACACCTGTTAGAATGGCTAAGATAAAGAGCTCAAATGATAAGATAGCTTTTAAGAACAGTAGTTATTCAAGTCAGTCAGAGAAAGAAAAAGGCATTCCATGGGGTATGGGGTGGGCATCTCAAGGGACACTCTTACTTCATGGTTTTTACAATAGTCACGTGGGACATATTTGATCCTTCAAGTGTATGTTGCGCTCAGAAAAGACACTGTTTTATTTCCAGTATTTGAAGTTCATTTTACGGCAAATAGCTTTTTAAAAAGTGTTCTACATATTTGTTTTTTCCTATGAGTACCCAATTTAACACTTTACACATCAGTCATGCCAAGTTTATTAATTATTTTATTCAAAATTTCCACACTTTCATAATTATTTTTCTTCTTGTTCAATTGGTCACAGAGATGTGTACTGAGAGCTTGAGCTAGGAGTATTGGTTTATATCTTAACTAGCTTTGTCTACATTTTGTTACACTGATTTTGTTGTCAGGTCATTACATATAAAGTTAGAATTTCTCCGTCTACCTGGTGCCTCAATATTTCATCATCCTTTTTCTTTTTCTCCATCACTTACGTTTTAGACAAATATTTCTCAAACAGCTTTTGGATTGACTTCTCATACAATTGACAATTTTATCCCACTTGAGTTTAACATAACTGGTTCACTATATCAAATCTACTATCTTTGGATTGACTTCTCATACAATTGACAATTTTATCCCACTTGAGTTTAACATAACTGGTTCTCTATATCAAATCTATCTTGTCTGTGCCTTTTACTTATCTGTCTATCATTCATTTCTTCCCTACCTTTCAGGTTGCATGAAGGAAAAAATTTGTATTGTTCCAGTGCCTGTATTAAGAAGTTATGCATCTTAGTGGTGATTTTTTTGTTATTTATCTTTTTTATTGAAAAATTTTTATTTTGTGAATTTCACATCATGCACCCTGTTCCCTCTCATCTCCCATCTTTCCTCATACCCACCCTCTACCCTTGCAATCTGTCCCAGCATAAAAAATAAAATCTCATAGTGGAAGCTGCAGGGTGCCTCAGTGTGTCCCACAATATTCCCTTTTGTACACACACTTTGCTTGCAAATGTTCATTAAAATGATTCCTTGGTCTGGTATGAGCCCTCTGGTTTCTGCTACTTTGTCAATACTGATACATAACTGGAACTCCTCTCAGATAGATATGTTGTAACTCTATTGTGTCATGGAGATCCTGTAGTTTTGGGTTGTGGTACTGATCTTTTCTTGCACTCTAGCAGTTCATCCATGGGGTAGGTGTTGGTGTGGACCAACTCAAAGCCCTGGTTCTGGACTTTGCAGACTTAGACCTTGCAGGGCCAGTTCTACTATGGAAAGGTTCAGGGCCTGTTCTCCTGAGTGCTGTAGCATGTGAGGGGCAGGGATAGCTCTCATGCTTTTGTGACACCATCTGGGCCAGATCTCACCCCAGGGCTGGGTCTCCACAACCCCCACATCTAGGGACAGGCAGAGTTCTAGTTTCTGCCTTGTGTCCTGTCCTGGGAGCCCATTTGGTGCTTGCCTTGTACTGGTCTGGTAGTCATCACAGGCTACTTCATAGTGCCAATGTTGTTTTGGTATCCAGCTTGCTTTTTTTTCCAGGAATGTTAGACGACTATTAATTCAGATGTTCATAGGTCAGAACACTGAATGTAGATATAGTCTCTCTCCTCTCTGCCACCTACTGATGCACATGTGACAAGCAGTCACATCTAGAATGCCTCTAGGGACAGGATTTATCTTTAAAAAAAAAAAAAAAAGACTGGATCTCACTATGTAGCCCTGGTTGTCTTGGCATTTGCTAGACAGACCAGGCTGTCATCAAACTTACAGAGATCTGTCTGCCTCTGTCTCCCGAGTGATGAGATTAAAAATAAGTGCACCGGTATTCTTACTTTGACAGTCTCATTACAGCCACCAGCAATCCTGTTGTCATCATGGGCCACTGCCTCACCCAGTGTTACTGGTATTGTAAGAACAATCCATACCCAAAGTCTTGCTTCTGCTGGGGTGTCCCTGATGCTAAGATCTGCATCTTTGACTTGGGAATGGAAGAAGGCAAAAGTTGATGTCTTCCCACTTTGTGGTCTCATGGTGTCAGATGAATATGAACAACTCTTTTTTGAAGCACTGGAGGCTTCCCTTATTTGTGTCAATAGATACATAGCACAGAGTGGTGACATGGATGGCTTTCATATTCCTTTGAGATTCCACCCTTTCCATGTCATTCCAGTTAACAAGATGTTGTTCTGCACTGGGGCTGACAGGCTCCAGACAAGTATGCGTGGTGCCTTTAGGAAGCCCCAAGGCACAGTGGCGAGAGTTCACATTGGCCAGATCATCATGTCCATGTGCACCAAGCTGTAAAATAAGGAGCACATGATTGAGGCTCTGCGTAGAGCAAAGTTCAAGTTTCCTGGGCACCAGAAAACCCTCATCTCAAAGAAGTTTAATACAGATGAATTTGAAGACATGGTTGCTGAGAAGCAGCTCATTCCTGATGGCTGCCGGGTCAAATATATCCCCAGTCAAGGTACCCTGGACAAGCAGACAGCATTGCATTCCCAAGGGCTTCCACGGTGCTCCCCTGTACCCTATCAAAGCACATTCAGTAACAAATCTCACACCCAGTCTGCTTTAAAAAAAATGCACTACCATGAGCGGCTCAGTGGTAATGCTTGACAGTAATATTAATAATAATTTGGTTTATGAAAATGTAATTGTTAATCTTATCATGTGGTGAAGAAAACACTTTAAAATGCTTTTGTTGCATGTATCTGTCCTGGAAAACTTACATACCATCTAAACATGAATCACATTTGTCATCTCATCTACATTTGTCTTTGGTCACTTTTTATACTTAAAAATGCACGTGATTTAATCTCCCTCTCTCCGTAGTCTTTAAATTTCTATAGCTCATCATCTAGGGATGGGGCCTAGGCATTTCCTTAATTCACGTTGGCACATCAACTACTGTTGGCATTGTTTAGTTCTTGGTGAGGTAGACATATTGTTGAGATTTCAGGAGTAAAGCGTCACTGTCCTAACCTAGAAGACACACTCTCACAGCAGACTGTCCAGGCCTCTGGCTCCTACAATCCATAGGTATAGGGGTCATTTTGTACAATTTATGTGCACTTTTTATGAATTTCCTTAGTGTTTGGGAAATTCATGTTTTGAATTGTTCTAATTTTGCTCCCACACCATTGTCTGTGTGTGTGAATGTGTGTATATGTGTGGGTGTGTGAGTATGTGTGTGTGTGTGTATGTGTGTGTGAGTATGTGTGTGTGCATATGGGGTGTGTGTGTGGGTATGTGAGTGTGCATTACACACAAAGTAAAGTTTTTACTTTCCCCTCATACCCCACCCCCATACTGCTGATCCATCCTTTTATTTTTTCATCATACTATTCATCGTGGGCATTTTTAGCCTGTTGTGTCGCTCACTGACTCTTATATCAGCCATATCAATCTGCTATCACCCAAACTACTAAGCACTTCCCTTCTTCAGACATCACATTTTCCATTTCAGAGTTTCTATTCAGGATGAATATATATATATCATCATTAGCCAAGCTCTCAAATTTAACCTCTACCACATTATCAAAGTGCACTTGTTTTAGATGTTTTGGCTCACAATATCAATGTCTAGAGTCCTGTGTGTCTACTTGTATCATTAGGCCCTTCAGGTTTCATCCCTGTCTTTTGTTCAGATCTCCCATTTTCATGCCTGGATGTTTTACTGGTAAAAGTCCTTGCAGATCTGATTTAAAGCCACAAATAGTATTATTATGTTCCTTGGGGAGGATTTATAGATTCCGGTGCTCAGGAATACTGGCCATCTAATCATCTGCTGGGACTAACTTCAAATTCACTTTTCAGTCTTCTTTGAGTATCACTCCACTGGATAAAGAAGGTCACAACTCAAAGTGACTCAAAATGTTGGAAAGCAGACTGGAATGCTTTTTACAACCTTAATAGGTCTGTTGGGCACTAATTAGATATGAGGAGAGTTAGAAGAGATTGTGGATGGAGTCCTCCCATGTAACCAACAGCTTGTAAAATCAAGGACTAGAATTTTAGGACTGTACTTGCTGGTCCAATGAATGGGAGCTGAGTCATATCTCTCTCTGGATCTGGGAAGAGATGTGACATCCTACACCAGCCAGAAAGCCATTTACTGATAATTACTGAAGCCAGGTTCCAAGAACCCTGGAAATGGATAAGATTAGTATATTTAAAAAAAGATTGCTGTACAGCAGGAGACTTTGTGACAAAGAAAAAGGGATAGCCTATTGTCCCTTCCCATAAACCTTTAGGAGTAGTGTAAGGGCTGTCTGAAATGTACACTGTTGTCCACACCCACTCCTGAGAGGGTTCTCAGCAGTTCCTTTGGCCATCATCCATTCACCCCTTGAGAAGGCTTTGCCTTTCTCTGTAGAAAACTCTATCTACTTCTCCCCTGCACGGTCCTGTATCTCACATGGATCCTTTGCTTCAGATCACAGGGACTAGGGTGCTGAGCAGGGTCCAAAGCAACATCTCAGAGACAACTGGATACCACTATCTGCTCCTCTGGTTTCCTATGAAATGAAAGCCAGTAGTACATCATCTGGATACTGGCAGTGAACAATGGGGACACTTTTGAGTTCAGGACCAGCCTGTGCTCTTTAGCAAGATCTGTCTCAAAGGAAAAAGAGTAAAACTAACTTTGAAATGATCTCTTCACTTCCGGAAGGAAGAAAAGAGACAGAGCAGGCTCACACCCAGGACATCCGTGGGAGTCACCCCTATTTATAGCTCCTGGACATGGGGTTCTTTCCCATGCTTTTAGCTTTCTGGGACCCTTGAGCAATTTTCATTTGTTGGGTTTTTTTGTCTAATCTTTTCATGTTTATTCATCAGAGTCTCCTCTACCAAAATATGGTTAAGGGCAGAGGATAGTTAGACATCATTTCTTTTAACCTTAAATGAGAGGAGAAAGGAAACAAAATACTTTCCAAGTGGTTTCTCACTTAAATCTAAAAGAATCAAATAGTCATTTGACAAAATCAATTTACAAAGTATTTAGATAAACATAACCTCAGCTCATTTGGTTACCTTATTTACCTGTGGTTCATGGTTATGCTGGCATGGTTACAACAGAATATTAATGCGACTTTCATGCTGACAAAAAAATCTTAGCAAAATTGTGCTTCATACCCTCAAATATCATTAATGTAACCCAGAACACTTGCATACATCACAGTGGAAAAAAACTCACTTGTAAATGATTTGTTAAGATTATGGCTTTAATGAATTAAAGATATTCAAAGATTGACACAATTTTTTAAAACTTTCTGATATCATTAAACAAGGTATTAACCCAAGCACTCATTAAAATTTATCAGTGCCACCCAGAGATAAGATTTTCAAATTTTACTGTCTGCAAAGAGGAAAACCTAATTTAAGTGAAAAATGTCTTTCATGACCAAAATCTGTGATGTCTAGGACTTCTTCATATTAGTGTTTGAGAATGAGAAATTGTGTTTTATTTTTCTGTTCTCTTCCCCACCCCCCTTTTTAAAGTGCTGGAACAGAGCCTAGGGCCTGAGTTAAACACCTAACCTCGTGGAATCACTTCTTAACCTTTCAAATCCATTCACCACTCCACCAGCATTATCAAGTACCAGCTGCGCATCAGACACAGGTGTGTACCCAGGTTCCCTTTGAACACATTAGGGACTTTTCCTCCTTTACATTGCTGGTTTACATGCTTGCTTAAGCCTTACTGTCTGTATCATAACCAATGAGAATTCCCCAGCTCTCTGGACGATTGAGTCTTTCCAAGACAGCCTTGAAATGTAGCTCCATGTCTGCATTAACTTCTTATCTAAAAGGGGCACATTCGGTAGACAGGATACGTCGTCAGCGTTGTCTTCTACTCACCTAACAAAAATCATAACATTCAGTTGGGTTATCTCTAAAGCAAGTCTGCAGCCTGTTGAGAACCCTCCCCTCCACACAGCAAGGTTGGTTTGAAAAGGGACACAGATCTTATAAGCAGCAGTCGAAATTCCTGACTTGTGACTACCACAGTGATGTGTTTTGT
Organism: Lophiomys imhausi; assembly: GCA_907164525.1. Classification (NCBI taxonomy): domain Eukaryota; kingdom Metazoa; phylum Chordata; class Mammalia; order Rodentia; family Muridae; genus Lophiomys; species Lophiomys imhausi. The sequence continues at coordinate 5,511,957 of CAJQZJ010032395.1, read as the reverse complement.
ATAAGTGCATAAACTGAAACTGAATGAAGCAAAAGAAACCTTTGACATACCAGCGATCCAGGCTCAATTCCATTTCAGCATCCACATCTATCCCTACGACACTCCTCCTCAATTGGATTGGAAAATGACATCTCCTGAATATGTTTTCATTATTTGTGTATGCAAATGTGTATATAATTATTTGGATGTTTTGAAGTATGAGAGTTCTTTTGTATGGCTTCAGATAGACTAGGAAAGCCACTAATTGGTTTATATTTTACTGTGACAATTTAATACACACACATGCACATCTACACACGCATACATATAATATATATTTTTATAAAATGAAGTTAGAACTTTTGCCCCCATTGTCTTCTCTCATCCCTTCTCCTTATCTTGATGAAATATTTCTTCTTTCCAATAAGCCCCCTCTTGAATTCAAGTCTTCTGTGTCTGTGTATGATCCACTGGGTTTGATTATGGCTGCATGCATGAACGTGAGTGGGAGGGGGATTTACTGGAACATGGGCAACTTATCAGTAGCTACACCACTGAATAGAGTGACATCCCTTCCCCAGCCTCCATTAACTGTCAATAGTACCTTAGGGTGTCAGACTTCATGACCCTTTATCCCTTCCACGATGTAATGTTGCCTAGTCCATGAGCTCAAGATATGTAAGGTCCAGAAGACCTGACACCTCCCCACCCTTTTGCACTTCCCCCGCCCCCCCCCCCCACACACACATATAGCTATGTTCCCTGAGCCTTGGAGAGGGTGACATAGAAAATTAATTTAGGGCCCATCACTACAACCATCGAGAGTCTGTGTTAACTGCCACCCACTGCACTAGGAAGGTTCTCTGAGAAAGGCTGAGAGATGTAAAGGTGTTTAGAAGGTGCCTGGGCATTTAGTACTTTTGGCAAAATGATAGTAAGAGAAGTCACTAATTTCTTATCATTATGAAGTGGACTAGAGTTGGGAAGACTATTTGTGAGGCATTGTCCCTACCGGTAAGAACTCAGCAGTGTCTGAAATGAAATGAGTCTTATGCTCATTTTTATGATTCTTTGAGTGGTGTAGTGAGTGGGCAGGAAGAGGGAACATCCTTTCGTTCTCAGTGCAGGAGCAAAGGGAAGCTGGGGTCTGAGAAAGTCAGGATTAGCTGATAACGGGGACTGACTTGGTATGAATTTCATCTCATCTTCAAATTATAGGTCCCTTTTAGAAAAAGCAAGGCAGACCAGGCATAGTTGTTGCGCACACCTTTAATCCCAGCACTCGGGAGGCAGAGGCAGGCGGATCTCTGTGAGTTCAAGGCCAGCCTGGTCTACAAAGCAAGTCCAGGACAGCCAGGGCTGTTACACAGAGAAACTCTGTCTTGAAACCCCCCCAACACACACAAAAAAAAAAAAAGCAAGGCAGTGAAAACAAGGACAGTCTAATGGCTGTTGAAAAAAGTCTAAAGTTTAAGCCATTTGCTGAGTTGTTTGTTCCCTGAGGTGTCTCTCAGTGACCTCAATGTTGGTGCACAATGACACAGGCTGAAAACCTTCAAACAGTCCTGCTTTGTGGACTCTGTCAGGACATCTGACTTGTTGATCTGTGGTGGGGCATGGTCATGGGTTTGGTTGTCCCCTAAACTCCTGGGATTATGTATGTGAAGAGGCATCTCCTCAATGCCCTGAGCCAAGAGGATCAACTCTCATTAGTAACCAAAACAAAATAACAGCTCTTGTGTGGAGGGCTTCTTCTTATGAGTTAACTAGGGAGACTGCCAGTTTCTAATCTAAGAAAGATCATTTTGTCTTAGGGTAGAAGTTTTCCACTAACCAATGCATTCAGGTATTGCCCATGGTCTCACTTACCACATCCTCACCTATCCAAACAGAGCAGAGAAGAACATGGCACTAGGTTTTAGCCAAAGAGCATCCTAAGGACAAGGCCTGAGAACTGCAATGTCTGGAAACAAACTCAACTGTTAACCAGAAAGAGAAAATAAATAGGACCGGCGCCCGGAAGGTCAGCGAGTGAAGGTGGCAGTAGCAACGCGGGTCTTCCCGCTGAGGGCCGAGCACACGACCCGGCCTGGGGCGGTGGTGGGAAGCCTACCGCAGTTTGCTGCGATGTCATGGAGGGTGGGGGAGGAAGAAAACCACCTGAGGGTTAGCTGGCTCTTTTGGAGCTGGAGGAGTGGGTTACTCGCATGCTAATTTGGCCAGCATACCGCTAACTGGTATGAACCCCCTATCTCCTTATTTAAATGTGGATCCATGCTATCTTGTTCAGGAGACTGACGAGTTTATTTTGCCAACTGGAGCTAATAAAACCCGAGGCAGATTTGAACCAGCTTTCTTTACCATTGGAGGACGTTGCATGACAGGGGCTGCATTCGGAGCAATGAACGGTCTTTGTCTAGGATTGAAGGAAACCCAGAGCATAGCTTGGTCCAAACCATGTACAGATTTTGAATATGGTGACTAGGCAAGGGGTGCTTTGGGCTAATAGTCTAGGTTTCTTGGCTTTGCTCTATAGTGCATTTGGTGTTATGAATGAGAAAACACAGGGTGCAGAAGATGATATCAACACAGTAGCTGCCGGAACCATGACGGGAATGTTGTATAAATGTACAAGTGGTCTTTAAGGAATAGCATGTGGTGGCCTGGCAGGACTGACGACACTCACCAGTCTCTATGCATTGTATAACACCTGGGAGCACATGAAAGGTTCCCTGCCCCAACAGTCACTCTGAAGACTTTTGCCACGTCAGGAATGGGGGACACTTCATGGTCATCTAGATCAATTAATAAGTTGGTCTGGGGTTGCTTTCTCTCTTATACCTACAATTACTTTGAGCAATTGGAGACTCTGGTTTGCTGTGACAACGATCATGTATGGTTGGACTGGACTGCACTGTTGGCCCGTACTGAGTGGAAGCCCAGCCTTTTGGTGGCCCACTGAGATGTGTTCTCTTCTCCTTTGGAGATGATCTTGCACCCGTTTTCTCTCCTACCCCCAAACTGGAAAACCACTTACTCTCCAAATTCAGGCCATACTTATGTTCAACACTTTTATCACCATGTTTATTCATTTAAAAATCTAAAACTTATGTTGCCCTGTAATCCAAACAAAGGGTAAAAATAGAACTAAAGTCATAATTACAGCATTAAAAAAGAGAGAGAAGTGAAATAGACTGCAACCTAGACAAATTTAACTGTCTACCAAAGTTTCCCAGTATTTTTTTATTAAAAAAAAAATCTAATCTCCAATTGGAGATGGTTGAATTGGTGGCAAGCCTGTCACTTGACAAGAAAAACCCCTTGTTTCAACTGTAGACAGAATGCTGTCCAAAAAGGACAAAAACTTGGAAGCAGGTAAGTCGACAGCCTAGCTCTGCCAAGACAGGGTAGGTAAGTCCTTCATAACCCCTGCTCTACAATCAATGTCTGTCAGAGAAACGGGCCAAATGGCTGAAGATTGATGCTGTAATGTAAGGAGAGAAAATGGGAACTGTCCAGGAAGCCACTGGTATTTCATTTCTTAATTTTGGAAGATGCAGGCCCTGCACTTCATATATAATCAGATATATTTATCCCTCTCAGGTCTCTGAGGTGGTTGAAGAACAGATAGCTAGAGTCTCATAGCTAAATTTTGAGTTGTTTAGGAATTAAGAGGATGTTCTGGATCTAAGAAGATGTTTTTAAAATTGTGATACAAATTAGAATGGAAGCTGAGTTAGATAGAGAACTTTAAACTCATGGAGATTGTTGGATAGTAGAATGTTAAAGTCAGTTGCCAAATATGTATGAACTAGACACTGGGAATGTATGCTAAGCTTTATAATTCTCATAATTGTGGCCTAATTACTTCTGTTGTTTTGTATTGTACTTATTATTATAAGAGAAAGAGGCATTTGTTGGACTGAAAGGGGGAGATTTCGGGGGGGAAATATATACCTCAAACTTAACAAAAAAAAAAAAAAAGGAAGTGTATGGGAGGTTGAGGGGGGAAAGGGTGGGAGGGTGGGACCAGAGGGGTGAGATGGTAGGGGATTGCGATTGAGATGTAACTTGAAGAAATAAAAAATAAATAAAGAAAATAAAGGGGAAAAAAGGTTGATTTTAGTTCTGCTGGCATAATATTTTAAATGCCATTTTCTTCCCAAAATCTGACACATATTCATTAAAATTTGTGTAGTCAATGATAAAAAGTCAGCCCCACTCTGTACTTTATAGATGGAGAGTACACACAGCTTCAGTGATTTATGTGAAGTCCACAGACACAGACAGAACAGAATAGCTAGAATTCTGTGGTTATCAGTCTTTCTGATATCCTACAATTCATATTAGAAAATAGTCTGCTGAGATATTAACCTGAAGATGTATTTTAGAAACCAGCAATGCAAGATTAGATTGTCAAATCTGATGAAACTTAAAATGGCCATAAAAATAATAAACAGCATTGCTTCCTGATATTTATATGACATGGTCCACTGGGTAAAAAACATACAATTCTGTGGCCCAGATCATATATGCACCAGAAACCACAGAAATTATGATAATGTTGTCTACGAAAAATAAAATCAGTACTGGAGAGATGGTTCCATGACTAAAAACACTTACTGCTTGCTCTTCCTGGGTACCTGAATTTGGTTCTCAGCACCTGTGTAGGGTGGCTTCCAATTGCCTGTAACTCCAGTTCCAGGGGATTCACACCCTCTTCTGACCTCCATGGATACCCAGATACATGTGGTTGGTGTACACTCACACAGACAGACACACATAAATAAAAGATAAAAGTTTTCTAAAAAAATAAAGTCAAGGATTCCTGAAGAGACTGAAATAATAATGCTCAAAGGGGGAAGAAACATCAGGTCCCACAGCTGACCTGCACTGAGAGACACAATTCTAGCTTCCCTCACTCTGCTCCTTAGACAAAGATAGTCCTTCTAGTCTACACTTAGCTTTTTGTTAGGTGGGTTTTGTTTGTTTTTTTTTTAACTCACAAGCTTTCAAGTAAGCTAAACAATTTTTTCTCTAAAAACAAAAAAATCTTTAAAAAGAAAAGGAAATAAAACTTCTAACAAACAAGAAAATGAATCAAATAGAAATTAGTCAAAAGAAAAAATCTTAATTCCCCCCCTTTTTTTCTCTCTTTTCTTTTCTTCCCTCTTTATTTTTTATTTCTTCAAGTTACATCTCAATCGCAATCCCCTCCCTACTCTCCCATCCAGTCCCCTCCTCCCACCCTCTTCCGCCTCAACCCACCCATCCCCTTCCTTTTTTTTTTAAGTTTAAGGTATATCTTTTTCTCCCCAACAGCTCCCCCTTTCAGTCCAACAAATGGCTCTTTCTCTTATAATAATAAATACAATATAAAACAACAGAGGTAATTAGGCCACAATTATGAGAGTTATATGGCTTAGCATACATTCCCAATGTCCAGTCCATATGTATTTGGCACCTGACTTTAATGTTCTACTATCTAACCATCTCCATGAGTTTAAAGTTCTATATCTAACTCAGCTTCCATCCTAACTTGTATCACAATTTTAAAAACATCTTCTTAGATCCAGAACACTCTCTTGATTCCTAAACAACTCAAAATTTAATTATGAGTTTTTGTCCTTTTTGGACAGCATTCTGTCTATAGTTGGAGCAAGGGGTTTTTCCTGCCAAGAGAGGCTTGCCACTAATTCAGTCATCTCCCACTGGAGATTCTTCGATGCTCATCTTCTACTTGGAGTAGAATAGGAGATGCTGTCAGGAGTTGACATGTCTCAATATCAAAAAAAAAAAATCTAAAGTTAAGAGAACATCTTTGAATGCCATATTCTGCAGATCTCTTGAGGTTTTTGAAGTGGCCCTATCTATCTCTAATATTAGAATAAGCAAATGTTGCTCATCTCTTAGCAACTTGATTTCTGATTAGCTTAGAAAATAACTATAGTAGACTGTCATAGTACCTAACAAAATGACAGGCTTGCATGACTATTAGTTTGCAATTCTTAATTATCCTAAAGAGTTTATGACAATTAGTAGCAAAAGGCCAAAACTTCACATTTCATTTTTTTTCCTTTACCCCCTTACCCTTCCATCCCACTTCTCTGGAGTGGAGTGTTCCTATATAACAGTCCCTCATTCCAGTTCAGAGGTCATATGAGGGCCAAGAGCCTCCTCATACAATGGGGGTCTACGAGGCAGTACCACCAGTGAAAAGTGTCTCATTGCCAGGGAGAGAGAACTTGAAAACCAGACAAACAGATAAAAAAGAATAAAAATAAATAAAACTAAAAATAAAAAAATAAAAAATAAAAAGTCTATGTCCATGTTCCCTTTGGTTTGTTGGTTGTAGTATTGATATCCTCTACTATATAGCTAAAATCCTACAATAAGTGAATAGATGCCATATGCATCCTTCTGAGTCTGGGTTAGCTCACTCAGGATGAGCTTTTCTAGTTCCATCCATTTGGTTGCAAATTGCATAATTTCATTGTTCCTGATAGCTGAATAATATTCCATTGTGTACATGTACCACAGTTTTTTAACCCATTCTTCGGTTGAGGGACATCTGGGTTGTTTCCAGTTTCTAGCTATTACAAATAAGGCTGCTATGAACATAGATGAGGAAACTGCCTTATGATTCCATGAGGAAACATTTGGGTGTATACCGAGAAGTGTTATGGCTGGGTCCTGAGGCAAAGCTATTCCAAGTTTTCTAAGATATCGCCAGACTGACCTCCATAGTGGTTGCAGAAGCCTGCACTCCCACCAGCAATGGAGGAGGGTGCCCCATTCTCCACAACCTCGCGAGCATGTGCTGTCATTTGAGTTTTTGATCCTAGCTATTCTGACAGGTGTGAGATGGAATCTCAGAGTCGTCTTGAGTTGCATTTCTCTGATGATTAAGGATGTTGAGCATTTCTTCAAGTGTTTCTCAGCCATTAGGGATTCCTCCTTTGTGAATTCTCTATTTAGCTCTGTCCCCCATTTTTTGATTGGATTATTTGGTTTCTTGGCATTTAATTTCTTGAGTTCTTTGTAGATTTTGGATATTAGCCCTCTGTCAGATGTGGGGTTGGTGAAGATTTTCTCCCAGTCTGTAGGCTGCCGTTCTGTTCGAATGACAGTGTCTTTTGCCTTACAGAAGCTTTTCAGTTTCATGAGTTCCCACTTATTGGTTGTTGATCTCAGGTCCTGAGCTGTTGGTGTCCTGTTCAGGAAGTTGTCACCTGTGCCAATGAGTTCGAGGGTTTTTCCCACTTTTTCTTCTAGTAGATTTAGTGTGACCGGCCTTATGTTAAGGTCTTTGATCCACTTGGACTTAAGTTTTGTACAAGGTGATAAGTAAGGGTCTAATTTCATTCTTTTACAAGTGGACATCCAGTTGGACCAGCACCATTTGTTAAAGATGCTGTCCTTCTTCCATTGTGCCGTTTTGGCTTCTTTGTCAAAAATTAGGTGGCCATAAGTGTGTGGGTCTATTTCTGGATCTTCAATTCGATTGCATTGATCTATTGGTCTGTTTCTATACCAATACCATGCTGTTTTTACTACTATTGCTCTGTAGTACAGCTTGAAATCTGGGATGGTAATACCTCCAGATGTTTTTTTATTGTACAGGATTGATTTAGCTATTCTGGGCTTTTTGTTGTTCCATATGAAATTGAGAATAGCTCTTTCCAAGTCTATAAAGAATTGTGTTGGTATTTTGATAGGAATTATATTGAATCTATATATTGCTTTTGGTAGGATAGCCATTTTTATTATGTTGATCCTACCTATCCATGAGCATGGTAGATCTTTCCATCTTCCAAAGGCCTCTTCCATTTCTTTCTTCAAGGGCTTCAAGCTCTTGTTTTACAGGTCCTTTACTTGCTTGGTTAGAGTTACCCCCAGGTATTTTATATTGTTTGTGGCTATTGTGAAGGGTGTTGCTTCCCTGATTTCTTTCTCAGCCCATTTGTTTGCTGTATAAAGAAGGGCTTCTGATTTTTCTTTAATTAATTTTGTATTCAGCCACCTTGCTGAAGGTGTTTATCAGCTGTAAGAGTTCTCTGGTGGAATTTTTGGGGTCGCTTATGTATACTATTATATCGTCTGCAAATAGGGATAATTTGACTTCTTTGTTTCCAATGTTTATCCCTTTGATCTCCTTTAGTTGTCTTATTGCTCTAGCAAGAACTTCAAGTACTATATTGAAGAGATATGGTGAAAGTGGACATCCTTGTCTTGTCCCTGAGTTTAGAGGAAATGCTTCAAGTTTCTCTCCATTTAATTTGATGTTGGCCACTGGCTTGCTGTATATTGCCTTTATTATTTCTAGGTATGGTCCTTGTATGCCCATTCTCTCCAGAACTTTTAGCATGAAGGGGTGTTGGATTTTGTCAAATGTTTTTTCTGCATCTAGCGAGATTATCATGTGGTATTTTTCCTTCATCTTGTTTATATGGTGAATTACATTGATAGACTTTTGTATGTTGAACCATCCCTGCATTCCTGGGATGAAGCCTACTTGATCATGATGTATGATACTTTTGATGTGTTCTTGAATTCGGTTTGCTAGTATTTTATTAAGTATTTTTGCATCTATGTTCATGAGGGAGATTGGTCTGAAGTTCTCTTTCTTTGTTGGGTCTTTGTGTGGTTTAAGAATCAGGGTGACTGTGGCCTCATAGAATGAGTTTGGCCATGTTCTTTCAGATTCTATTTGGTGAAAGAGTTTGAAGAGTATTGGTGTTAGCTCCTCTTTGAAGGTCCTTTATAATTCTGTGCTAAGGCCATCTGGCCCTGGGCTTTTTTTTTGGTTGGGAGATATTTAATGACTGTTTCTATTTCCTTAGGAGTTATAGGGCTGTTTAATCTGTTAATCTGATCTTGATTTAGCTTCAGTAGGTGGAATCTATCAAGAAAATTGTCCATTTCACTTAAGTTTTCAAATTTGGTAGAGTACAGATTTTTAAAGTAGGATCCAAATATTCTCTGGATTTCCTCAATATCTGTTGTTATTTCTCCCTTTTCAATTCTGATTTTGTTGATTTGGGTTTTTCCCCTCTGCCTTTTAGTTAATTTGGCTAAGGGTCTATCTATTTTGTTGATTTTCTCAAAGAACCAACTCTTGGTTTCATTGATTCTTTGTATAGTTCTTTTTGTTTCTAAGTTGTTGGTTTCAGCCCTAAGTTTGATGATCTCCTGCTTTCTGCTCCTTTTGGGAGTGTTTGCTTCTTTTTTTTCCAATTCACCCAGTTTGGCTGTTAATTCGTTAATATGAGCTGTCACAATTTTCTTTTTGAAGGCACTTAGTGCCATGAATTTTCCTCATAGCACAGCTTTCATTGTGTCCCATAGGTTTGGGTATGTTGTGTCTTCATTTTCATTGGATTTTAAGAAGTCTTTGATTTCCTTCTTTATTTCATCCCTGACCCAGTAGTCATCTAGTAAAGAGTTGTTCAATTTCCATGTGCGTGTAGCCTTTCTGTTGATTCTTTTGCTGTTGAAGTTCAGCTTTATCCTATGGTGGTCTGATAAGACACAAGGGGTATTTCAATTTTCTTGTATCTGTTGAAGCTATCTTTGTGTCCAACTATATGGTCGATTTTGGAGAAGGTTCCATGCAGTGCTGAGAAGAAGGTGTATTCTTTTGTGTTTGGGTGAAATGTTCTCTAGATATCTGTTAGGTCCATTTGGTTCATGATCTCTGTTAGACTCATTATTTCTCTGTTTGGCTTCTGTCGTGATGATCTGTCCGTTGTTGTGAGTGGGGTGTTGAAGTCTCTCACTACTAAAGTGTTGGGATTGAGGTGTGATTTAAGTTTTAGAAGCATTTCTTTTACAAATGTAGGTGCTTTTGTATTTGGGGCATAGATGTTCAATATTGAGATGTCCTCTTGATGAATATTTCCTTTAACGAGTATGTAATGCCCTTCTCTGTCTTTTTTTTATTAACTTCAATTGGAAGTCTATTTTGTTCGATATTAGGATGGCTACTCCAGCTTGCTTCCTGGGTCCATTTGCTTGGAAGACCTTTTCCCAGCCCTTTACTTTGAGATAGTGTCTATCTTCAATAGTGAGATGTGTTTCTTGTATGCAGCAAAAAGATGGGTCTTGTTTATGGATCCAGTCTGTAAGTCTGTGTCTTTTTATTGGCGAGTTGAGTCCATTGATGTTGATGGATATTTGTGACCAGGGGTTGTTATTTTTCATTATTTTGGTATAGGTGGTTGTCTTGTGTTTCTTTTTGTTTCGTTGCTGTGGAGATTTCTATTTCCTCTGTTTTCTTGGGTGTGGTTATCTTCTCTGGGTTGGAATTTTCTTTCTAGGATCTTCTGTAGGGCTGGGTTTGTGGGTAGATATTGTTTAAATTTGATTTTGTCATGGAATATCTTGTTTTCTCCATCTATGTTGATAGAGAGTTTTGCTGGGTATAGTAGTCTGGCTGGGCACCTATGTTCTCTCAGGGCTTGTAGGACATCTGTCCAGGCCCTTCTAGCTTTTAAAGTTTCTAAGGAGAAATCTGGTGTAATTCTGATGGTTCTGCCATTGTATGTGACTTGGCCTTTTTCTATTACAGCTTTTAATATTCTTTCTTTGTTCTCTATATTTGGAGTTTCCATTATTATGTGGCGAGAGGAGTTTCTTTTCTGATCTAATATGTTTGGTGTTCTGTAAGCCTCTTGGAATTTTATTGGCATCTCTTTCTTTAGGTTTGGGAAGTTTTCTTCTATTATTTTGTTGAAGATATTTCCTGGACCTTGGAGTCAGGAGTCTTCTCTTTCCTCTATGCCTATAATTCTTAGGTTCCTTCTTTTCATTGAGTCCTTGATTTCTTGGATGTTGTGGGTGAGAGTTTTTTTTTAGCTTTCTCATTTTCTTTGGATGTTGTACTGATTTCTTCTATCGAATCTTCCATACCTGAGATCCTATCTTCCATCTCTTGAATCCTATTTTTGGTCCTCATATCCATAGTTCCTGTTCTCTTCCCTTGGCTCTCCATTTCCACTTTTAACTCTGACTGTGTTTTCTTTATTGTTTGCATTTCCATTTTCATGTCTTGAATGGTTTTATTCATTTTGTATATTTCCTGCTCCAATTTGCTTGTCTTTGCCTGGAAGTCTTCCATTGCCCTGTCCTTTCATGTTCAAGTTGAACCACCTTGTTTTGAAGTTCTCTAATGGTATTATCCATAGCTTTCATTTGTGAAATCGTGGCTTCTTTGAATTTCTTCATAAATTTAAGTTCTTCTTGAAGGGACTCTATCACTTTCCATAATGTAGAATTGTTATCGTTTTCATGTGTTTCAGTTGTGGTGATGTGATTGGGTTGGCTGAAATGACATCTCTTTCTTTTGTTGGAGTCATTCCGCCTTGAATCCTGCTTTTTCTGGGGCCTTTGGCCATTTGGAAGTCTTAGCTGTCTGTTCCTGCTGTCTTCTAGGCTTGGATCCAAAGGGGATGCTTTGGTGTAGCAGTCAAATTGCCTGACTCCACTCCTGTAAAGTTTGTTTTTCCACCCCGCCTCTCGGGTGGAGACTTCACTTATCCAGGGGGTGGAGCTATATACACTTAAGCTCTGGCTCCCCGCCGGAAGTGTCCGTAGTAGCAAAAAAGTCCAATAATAATGATAAAGACTTCACGGTTTGCCCAGGGTTGGATCCTGTGGTGGGTAAATCTGCCTTCCCTCCCTGGAGTCAGCTCTTGAAACTGGCAGGTGGCATCACGGTCGACCAAGTTCCCGTACATCTCAGTGGGTCCCAATCTGCAGCCGGATGGGTACTCTGCAGCCGAGCTGCACACACTTCTGCAGGTCCGCAGCCCTTTGCCAGATAGCCAGATCGTCTGTGCGAGACCTGGGAGGGCACAGCAGGCTGGAGAGTATCCCTGTGTGGGGTCTGAATCTGCCCGCTGGGTATTAGATTGGAACTTACCCAGCGTGTCTCTCCTGGTGGGGAGGGGGGAATCCCAATTCCCGGATTCAGCAGCTTCTGTGCGTGTCCAAGAGTGGGAGGGAGGGTCCTGCCCAGGGACTTTTAGTGGTCCCTGGGTAGTTGGGTGAGACCCAGGGGGGTCGAGTCTCTCAGATTTTTTTGTACAGCGCCTTATAACATTTGTGGTTTTGTGTCTGTTTTCCCCAAAATTAAAATGAATCCACACGGGCTGCTGCCATCTTGGATCCCCTTAATTCCCCTTTTTAAAGCTGTCCAGTACCTCTAGCCACCATGCAAATGCAAATCAAAACTCTTTAAGATACCACAACACCCCGTCCAGAATGGATAGCATCAACAAATCTGAAAACAAATATTGGAGAACATGTAGAGTGGGAGGAACCTTATATCCACTGTTGTTGGGGTGCAAATTAATACAGCCATTGTGGAAGTCAGTTTGGAGATTTCTCAAAAATATCAAAACAAAACTGTGTAAACCTGCTATTTCACTCCTAGGCATATACCCAGAGAACTCTGTACCCTACCATAGAGATATCTGCACTGCATGCTTCCTGCTACCTTTGTTAACTATGGCAAGGAATTGGGATCAAGTTAGCTGTCCATGAAAAGATGAACGGATGATGAAAACTGTATGTGTGCATGTACATGTTTTTGTTTGTATGTGCATGTGTGTGTACATGTTGTATCTGTGTGTATGTACATGTGAGCTTTTATGTATGTGCAAGTTCTATTCAGCTTTAAAGAAAAATATAATCAGGATGATCTTTTCTAGTTCCATCCACTTGGCAGCAAATTGCATTATTTCCATGTTTTTGATAACTGAGTAGTATTCCATTGTGTAAATGTATCATAGTTTTTTTTTTTTTTAATCTATTTGGTTGAGTTACATCTGGGTTGTTTCCAGTTTCTAGCTATTACAAATAAACCTGGTATAAACATAGTTAAGGAGATGTCCTTGTGATTTGGTGAGGAATCTTATGGATGTATGCCCAGGAGTGGTATGGCTGGGTTTTGAGGTAGGGCTATTCCAAGTTTTCTAAGATATCACCAGACTTATATAGTGGTTGTACAAGTTTGCACTCCCACCAGCAATGGAGGAGAGTTCCCCTTTTTCCACACCCTTGCCAGCATGTGCTGTCATTTGAGTTTTTGATCTTAGCCATTCTGACAGGTGTGAGATGGAATCTCAGAGTTGTCTTGAGTTGCATTTCTCTGATGATTAAGGATATTGTGCATTGACCCAGACCCAGATAGATGCACATGGCCTCTATTCACTTATAACTGGATTTAGCCATTTAGTACAGGATAACTATCCTACAACCAACAGAGTGAAAGGAACAGGAACGTGGACTTGGTTACTTGTTACAGGGACACTTTACCCTAGGGGAGCTGCCATGTTGGCCCCCAGTGCAAGAGAAGCTCTTAGCCCTCATATGACTGATGAACTGAGGGGCTGAGATGTGGGACACCCCATTCCTAGGTGGAATAGGATAGGTGGAAGAGGGGGTGGAGGGTGGGAGGATAGGGCTGAGAAGGGTGGGGGGAAGGGGCTGTGATGGAGATGTAACTTGAAGTAATAAATAAATGTAATAAAAAAGAAAAATATAATCACAAAATTATCAGAATAGATGGACTTAGAATATATAATATTAAGTGACATCACATAATCTGAGAAAGAAGAAACTGCATGTTCTCCTTCATATGTGGAATGTAGCCAGTTACATATGTGTGTGTGTCAAATGTACATGTGGGTCCAATATAAATGCAAGAAAGAAAACAAGAAAGGCTCCTTATTAGAGGAGAAAGAAGAACCGAGTGCAGTCATGACAGATGATATAAAGCCAATTGTTTTCCTACTTCTAACTCTGCTGTAGATTTTTGGGAGGTTGGTGGTAGATAAGTACATAAAAATATACTCACTAGTGAAAGTTTGGGACCAGGTGTGAGGCTTCAGAATGGCTATTCTGTGTAAAAGAGGTTCACTGAGATGTATAGACTTTGGGTCTGTTTGACATCAGTATGTGATTTTTTTTTTTTTGCAGATTTTTTGTTGTAATGTTCATTTAAAAAGATTGTTCTAAAGTGCAGTTGAAATTCTTGAGAGAATGGGAAGGTCTATTTTTTTAATACAGACTTCAATTGTCTGGACAATTTTGGACAAAAATGCTAAGCCATTGAAAGTTTATAGAGGTGTTGTGGAATCTGCACATTTCACACTTCATAGGGACACATTGTGGTGATTAGTGTTGATTGTCAGTCAAGTAGATAGCATCTAAATTCACCTGGGCAATCGGGACTCCTGGTAAGCCTGGGCGGGGTGGGGGCGCCTATCTCGGTTGCATTATATGGTGTAGGATGATCCACCTCCTGTGGCTGTCACCATTCCCTGCCTGGAATCCTGGACACTATGAATAGAGACAGGAGCTGAGCAGCAGTGGCTTTCATTGCTCTCGGCCTCCTGATTTAGATACCATGTGTCCATCTGCCTCTAGCTCCTTCGGCCTTGGCTTTCCACCACAAGAGACTGTAACCTTATGCTGTGAGTCAGGATAAGCCCTGCCTCCCTTAAGTCCATATCTTCAAGGTATGTTAGCACAGTAAGAAGAAAAGAAACTGGGACATACACATTATTCAAATCCGCCTGATAAGTAACTTTCTAAAACCAACTTCTATCTATAAGTAAAATCATCAAACTCAATTTTTTCAAGGTATGCTGTTTAAAATAAGTTATAAAGAAAAGTGACTCCCTCCCACTGTTCCTGGATATTCAAATTCTCTGTTTATAAGCTCTTACTGAACAACTTATTTTTAATATCTGGCTTGTGTGTCTTTTTTCTTTACTGCTAAAAATATAAAAATCAAAATCATAGAAATCCTGGGGAATACTCCTGCTCCTGGTACAAGAACTTTTTTTTTTTTTTTTTGGTATTTCAAAATAAGGTTTCTCTGTGTATCCTTAGCTGTCCTGGACTCATTTTATAGATCAAACTAGCCTCAAACTCACATAGACCCGTCTGCCTCTGCCTCCCAAGTGCTGGGATTAAAGGTGTGTGTCACCACACCCGGCCATTATAGACAGCTGTGAACTGCCATATGGTACTGGGATTTGAACCCCCGGGTTCTTTGGCAGAACAGCCAGTGCTCTTAACTACTGAGCCATCTCTCCAGCCCCACAAAAAGAAACTTTTTAAAGGAGCACTTTAGATTATGGCTTGTGTATTAATAAAGTATAACTTTGACACTTAAGGTAGCAAATATTTGATCACAATATTTGTCCGGGCACTGTCTGTCACAGTTACATGTTTTGTAATTTAACTTAATTTATTGAGACAGGTTCTCAGGTACCTAGGATGGCCTAGAATTCCCTTTGTGGCTGAGGGTGACCTTGAACCTGTCTCTACAAGAGCTTCTTTTATGCAGTGCTGGGTATCAAACCAAAGGTTCATGTATGCAGACAAGCACTCGAGCAACTGAGATGTATCTCCAGCCCCACCAAGTTTTAATCACTATATTTTTTTCTCCTTCATCCATGAAATTCAAAAATAGTTTCCACTTCATTTTTTACAAACGCAAAGCAAACCAGACAACCTGTGTTCTTTTGCTGCCACCTAGTGGTTCATATCAGAAAATGCAACCTTGATACATCTCAATCTAACAGATGAGCATTAGTGTGTAAATACAAAAAAAAAAAAAGCACGTACCCCTTTTTGAAAGCCGAAAGCATTAAAACTCCCTATCTGAAGTTAAAAAAAAACTGAATGAGTAATTTCAATTTGAAAAAGCTCCTTTGTATTGCCTGAAACTTTACGAGAAACTTCCCCTATATTTTCAAGCTCATTTGAGCATGGGGACACCTGGATTCCTACTTTCTGAGATAGATAGTAGGCACTCAATAAACAGGGGCAGACAGTAAGTACTAAAAAACACTTATGTCCCACGACTACACTCTTATTAGCTGCTCTATCATATGATAGTTAAACTCCTGATCCTCTTGTCTCTGATTCCCAAGTTCTGGGATTACAGGCATCTGCCACGATGCCTGACTTCAAAAAGAATTGCTTTGCTTTTGGTGATGGCTGCAGTGGCGGAGGCAGAGGCAGTGGCGGTGGTGTTTATGAACGTGCGTGTGTAGATCAGAAGACAACCTTGGGTGTCAATGCTTACCTTGTTTGAGGCAGGGTCTCTTGTTGTTCACCACTGCAGTGTGCCAGAGTAGCTGGTCCCTAAGATTCTGAAATTCTCCGCCCGTGCCTCCCATCTCAGTGTAAAAGAGCTGGGGCTACAGACACATACTACTGTGCCCAGCTTTATGCAGTTACTGGGGATTCGGACTCAAGTCTCGGTGCTTGTGCAGTAAGTACTTTACTCATTGGGCCATACCCCTAGCCCAGAATTTCTTTTGAAGAGTGTGAATAGGTGTAGTTTGCCTCCTGAGGGGGCAAAGGGGCCAGAACTAGAGAACAAGCTGTCAAACATGATTTTTAAAATGGTTATTATAGATTATCTCCCCACTTACTGATAACATAGTACTGGCAATGTGCTGTAGTTCCAATTATGCTTGTAAGTTAGTAAATATGCTTAGCTCTGTCACCTTGGAAACCCAAACTGAAGCCAGCTCCACAGGGTCTGAACCTGCAGGGCATCTTTGTTGAATCAATAAATGGCATCTATGAGAGGCCTGGGTGCTCCCCTCCATGTCTCTTTCA
Source organism: Lophiomys imhausi (assembly GCA_907164525.1). Lineage (NCBI taxonomy): Eukaryota > Metazoa > Chordata > Mammalia > Rodentia > Muridae > Lophiomys > Lophiomys imhausi. The sequence continues at coordinate 5,495,331 of CAJQZJ010032395.1, read as the reverse complement.
TGGGTGGTTCATTTAAAAATCTTACGGCGAGGACAAGAATGGTAAGGGCACCAGTTCCATCACGGACTCGTTCACTGCATAATCTTGGACATTTGTCTGTATCTGTTACTTTACCTGAGCAGAAAATGGCATCCAATGTAGCTGGCTTGTTAGACCACAAGGGAGATGATACAGAGTCTAGTATCAGGGACTGTGTTACCTACTGTAAACCCACACACCCTCACACATGGATACACGTGTGACAATAAGCCATGAGGCTTCCACAGAGGCAAACATAGGGAATAGCTTAGTCACCTGGGACACCACTTGGCTTGGGCTACAGACACCACTCTCCTAACAATGCACGTAGCAACCTCAGCCCCACATCTGTATGGAGCTGCATATACAGTTCCAATGCTGCAGAAAGTCATTCCTCCATAGCAATCCCTGCTAACCCTCCCCCTCCCCCTTTTAGAGTTTAGAACATGACCTGGAACATATCCACAAACTACAGACAAGGAGCCAATTCAGTCTGGACTGGATTTGGGTGTATGCACAGTAAGGAGAACTGTGCTCTCTGAGTAAACTTTTAGGGAGATCCCCTATTTAGCACATCATGCCTGTGTATGGCATGTGTGCATATGAGTAAAAGCAGATGCATCATGGGAAAGGAGAGATACCATGAATGCACTCTTACATAACCAGGCCTGTCAATCAAACAAGAGAAACATCCACACTATGGCCTTAGCTACCAACTCCTCCTGGACCCCGTAAGAGGAAGCCCAAACAATAAGTAAAGCTATTGGGCACTGTGGCTCAAGGCATCGCTGTTCTCTTGCAGTGTGTCCTACACTGTCCCTTTATGCAGAGCGCCTTGCTGCTTTGCTGTTTGTATGGACTGTTTCCATTCTCTGCATAAGACACCAAGAACTTGGAAACACCTGGTCCACACAAGACCACCGACAACAGCTTCAGGCCGTGAGAAGACACGGATGAAGCATAAATGCTCATTGCTACATGAAAGCAGCCAATCTGAAAAGGCCACATGCTGGGTAACTCCAGTGAACACATAGAGAACAATTCCCACTCAGAGCCGACCATGGCTGGAATGTGCCTTTATTCGGTAGTAAACCATTTCTTGAACTTGATAACCTAAGCCTTCGTTACATATATCAATTTAAGAAAAGCATTTGTGCCTGGGTCTCACCTGTGCCAGTGACAATAGAATAGGAAACTTGAGATAACATTCATTCTATTTTATTCATCGTATCATAATAAAGAGCAAAAATGCTCAAATCAATTGTTAGGAATAACCAAAAAAAAAAAAAAAAAGAAAGAAAAAGAAAAAAGCAAACTTTCATGCCGGGGAGAAATCCCACAACCTTGCATCTGACAGGCAAGTCTTAAAAATATGTGTTATATTTGTTCCCTCTGGGGGTGGGGCAGTAGAGGATAACCTGTAGGAATTGGTTCTCTTCCTCCACCTCGTGAGTCCCAGGGACTGAACTCAGGACATCAGGCTTGGTGGCAAGTGCCTTTCCCTGCCGAGCCATCTGCTTGCCCAACAGGCAAGCTTTCCAGCATTGGGCTACATCTCTAACCCTGAGTAAAATGTTCCAGGTTCCAACATCTTAGTACACAGACTCCATTAAAGTTTTATGACTAAGCAATTTAAGGTTTTCTACACCTCATTTTAAACAGGGACTTTGAGAGTGTTTTTGTTTGTTTTGCTTTGAACCCATTATTGTAGGCAAAAGCTAAAGACAAAATGTCTTAAGAGTAAATTGCATTGCAGGACTGAAGAGTACTTGCTGTTCTTGTAGAGGAACATGGATCAATTTCCGACACCCATATAGCGGCTCACACGAAAACCTACAGTGATGTGTAAAACAACTTTATTTGTAATTGCCAAAACTTTGAGACAATCAAAATGTCCTTCAGTGGTTGAAATATAAGTAAAGCAATCTTTGAGTGAGGTACTATCCCTGAAATGAGATCGAACAGTATTCAGTGTTAAAAGCAAATGAGCTATTAAGCCATGAAATGACAAGGAGAAAATTAAATATGTCTCACTAGGTGAAAGAAGGCAATCTGAAGATACATACAGTCTGACTCCAAGGATGGGTTCTTCTGGAAAAGAGAAAACAATGAAATCAGTGGCAGCAGGACTTGCCAGGGGTTAGAGACAAAAGAGATAAATACAGAAAGCACACATGCCGAAGGCAATAAGACCATTCAGTTTGATAATATAGTGTTGGATGGGCGTCATTATGTTTGTCCAAAACCATAGAATAAACACCATTCGGTAGACCAAAACATAAACCACAGACTCTGTAGGCTCAGTAGTGTGACAATCATACCAGTGTGGTTCAGGATGTCCTTTCTACAGGAAGATCCATGACTATTTAGGAAAATGAAGTGAATGTATTTAAATTTACCTGACTTTACCCTGTGAAACTAAAACCACGATAAGAAAAGAAAGATTGTTGGTAATTTTTTTACTTGTATAAGAAGAGGAAGAAATGGGGCAGGCAAGGCAGCTCAACTGTTAAGGGGGCTTTTGCAGCCAAGCCTGATGACCTAAGCTTGAGCCCCAGAGACCACATGGTAGAACTGAGAACTGATCCCAGTATTTTGTGCAGTGACTTACACACTCTGTGGCATGAACATTCACACACACACACACATTGAAAAAATGCAAAAAAAATAAGAAGGGAAATACGTGCAACAAAAACACTTCATGCAAACAAGCACAGCATAAAAGCGATATTCTACTCTGCTTTCTGTTGCTCTGATAAAACACTAACCAAAACCAACTTGGAAGAGAAAGGGCTTGTTTCATCTTACAGGACTGAGTGTATGAGAAGCCATGGCCAGGGCTAGAACAGGAACCTGGAGAGGCAAACTGAAGCAGAGACCTTGAAGGAATGTTTGCAGTGAGAGGTTGTGGCTTCCCAACAGCTTGCTTAGTCTGTTTTCTCTTACAGCCAGCACCACTTGCCTACGGGTGGCACCACCCACAGTGGGCTGGACCCTCCCACTTCCATCATTAATCAAGAAAATGCCCCTACGGACAAATCTGAGGGAGGCAATTCTTCAACTGAGGCTCCTTCTTCACAGATGACTCCAGCTCCTGTCAAGCTGACAAAAACTAACCAGAACAAATGACTGTTTTGAATGTTTCCCACAGACTCAGGGCAGTTCTTGAAAAGTAACCTCAGTGCGTTGTGCCTTAGGAGAGAAGAACTAAACTGCACACAGTCTCCCGTGAAAAGATTAAAGAATCATAAACGCTACTTCCAAACATTAGTAAAATTATTTCAATCTCTAGTTGAACAATGGAATTTAGATATAAATATTTCTAGTGCTTCGTATTTAAGCAGCATATTGTAGCTGAAAACTCCTGAAGGCTTACTTTTAAGCTATTTATTTATTTTTATATTAATACCTCTATTCACCTTCCAACTCACCTACCCAAGGTATGGGAGAAAGGATATTAATGGAGGACATAGACCTCTTTAGTCATAAATTCTTGGGGCAATTAATCAGCAGTCCAGTCAAAACAGCATACACAGGAACAGGTACGATCAGCCATGAGAACACAGCAATCAGCAGCAACGGGAACACAGCCAACCAGGGAATCAGCAGCACTTTTGGGGAGCACCAGCAAGGACAGCCAAAGAAGCAGTTGCTCTCGTGGCCACAAACAGGGCCTGACCCGGGCTCAGTCGAACCTGGGTTTAGATCTTCAGCAAGTCTCAGCAGCAGCACATTTCCGCAAAGCGTTGTCTGGAGTCTTTCAAAGTGAAGCAGCCATGAGAAGAGATGCCAAGCAAAAAGCCCCTCTGCATTTCTGGGGGCCTCCATTTATACCTCCTCAAATCTGTACAAGGGTACTTCCCAATTAGTCAACATCATACCCTCCCCTCTGCACAAGGCACTTCCTGTTGGGCAAGATCATGAGCTCTCCAAGGAGTCTGTCCATCAAAGGATGTTTTCCAGCAAAAAGCATGTTCCTCACCCGTGACAGTTTCTGGCTGGCAAAACACTATGCACTCTTCCATCAGAATGTTTTGCATGCCCTTTTCATGAATCTGTTTTTCAGTAGTGGGCAAGGCCCCCCCACATCCCATAATTGAGACCAAAACAAAAACACATTCATTCAACACAGCCATGTTTCTAAAGAAATCAAAAGTTCCACCACAAACTCCAAATAGCAACTTACGCAAAAACAAGATTGTAAGTAATATCAATAATGAAGAAAGCATGGCTGTTAGTCTTTATTAGTGCTTTCAATGAACTTTAAAAGGTAAACAATAAAAAGCCCACAGTTCCAATTTCTAAAATTATAAGTATGCCTGGGTGTTGCTAGAACAAATTTTTTTAAAGATTCCTTTTTTATTTCACATCATCTCTGACATGCACAATTTGATGCCGGGTGACATCGAAGATTACACACTTTACTTTTACAACTCTGCTGGGCCTCAGTGAGACAGCAAATTTTTACACATTTCCTATAAACCAGATTCCTCTTAGGAAACTTGAGTTCAGTAAAATTCCTTTCAATTAAGCATTAACTGAAAGATCCCATGTTTGTTTACTTATAAACTTAGGAAAATTATTAAATGTTTACAGACTATATACTTCATGTACACATGTATACACTCACCTGCATGTGCACACATGTACAACAGTGGAATATCTGCTACTTGGGTTCAGCATTCCATGACTTCCCTATCACTGAAAGGGTTTTTTGCCTAAAATTTCAGCAACTAATTTGTATCTGATACAAGCACAGCTTTGAACAGAGGCTGTTGCTGGTCAGCACAATTACTCTTCTTGTTTCTTTTTCCTAAAGAGATCACACACAACATAAAACAATCCAAGCCAAAGCTACTTTACCTCCAACCACGGCGGGAATAAAACTTTCCAACACTGGCAGTTTACCTCCCAGGATGACACCGCTGGTCGTAATGCCGCATGCCTCCTGGCTGGCAAAACAGAAAAACTGCTACACTGGTCTCCATTAACTCCTTCCAGTTTTGGACAGAAAACTTAAAAATAGTAACATGTCGATCACTTTTGCAACTGATATCAAACCTCCAAGTCCATCAGCCATGTTCAGAGTCTGAATGTATCATCACAAGAATCCTGCTTCACCCCTACCCATGGCAAACTCTTTTAAACATTGGTTTTTATGTTCACAAGGCCTATTTATGTTATCATTTGTATTTTATCTACTGGCTCGTTCTAAAGACTAAAGTCAGTTAAGGCATTTAGAATGTTAAAAAGCAAATAACTGGACCCAAACTATTAGGAGTTAAGGCCAGCTTCTGATTCTTTAGTTGCTAACTAAAAGCAGGGCATAAGTGGGTTCACACACACACACTCAACTGAACAACACACTACACAGTTTAAGGATTGAGAAGAGGCCCTCTAAAAAAAATCAATATCTAGTGTGTTGGGATTAAGGGTGTATTCTTCCCCAATGATGTGACT
>CAJQZJ010032395.1:5470969-5489453 GCA_907164525.1 Lophiomys imhausi | reverse complement strand
AGACAGGGTAGGTAAGTCCTTCATAATTCCTGCTCTACAACCAATGTCTGTCAGAGAAATGGGGCCAAATGGCTGAAGATTGATGCTGTAATGTATGGAGAGAAAATGGGAACTGTCCAGGCAGCCACTGGTATGTCATTTTTTAGTTTTGGAAGCTGCAGGCCCTGCACTTCCTATATAATCAGATGTATTTATCCCTCTCAGGTCTCTGAGGTGGTTGAAGAATAGATACCTAGAGTCTCATAGTTAAATTTTGAGTTGTTTAGGAATCAAGAGGGCATTCTGGATCTAAGATGATGTTTTTAAAATTATGAGGCAAGTTAGTATGAAAGCTGAGTTAGATATAGAACTTTAAACACATGGAGATGGTTAGATAGTAGAATGTTAAAGTCAGGTGCCAAATACATATGGACTGGACATTGGGAATGTATGCTAAGCCATATAACTCTTATAATTGTGGCCTATTTATTTCTGTTGTTTTGTATTGTATTTATAGTTATAAGAAAAAGAACCATTTTTTGGGCTGAAAAGGAGAGCTGTTGGGGGGAAAAATAAATACCTTAAACTAAAAAAAAAAAAAAAAAAAAGAAGGGAAGAGGATGGTGGGGCTGAGGGGGAGGAGGGTGGAAGGGTGGGACTGAAGGGGGGAGTAGGGAGGGGATTGTGATTGAGATGTAACTTGAAGAAATAAAAAATAAATTATTTAAAAAAAAAAGAAAAAAAAATCAATATCCAGTCAGATAAATTCCATGTGTGATGTTTACAGTGGCATGCGCTGTACAAATCACACACACCTGCATACAATGTTTGACACATTTTATTTTCATTATTCCAAGCTAACCGCTCCATTGTTTTAGGAAAATGCCATGTGGTATGGTTATTTTGGTGTAAAAGTATGAAGGCATCTCTCCAGAGAAACTTGATGGGGTTCCACTTCCTTCAGAGGAATGACGTCTCTCGAACCAAAATAACAAAGTTGAAAAGACGACAGTCAACCGCAACTGACAATACGTCAGAAGGTTTGAATGATTTGGCTTCAGAGAAAATACAGTGTGCCCTTGACATTTCAAAACAGAAGCTCTGACATCCATGCCCACATTAAAAATATCCCTGAGCTTACACTTAGGCAAGGCATAAGTGTAAATTTACACCTGGTCGCTAAGGTACCAGGGCTGTTTCAGAAATACACCTCACGCCAAGGATCCTCATACATACTTTTATAATACATAAGTACTATTTTTCTTCATTTCCCTTCATCTGATGGCCTCTGAATTTGTTTCCAGGGCAGTACTACCAGAACACCACACCCTGGGGCAGCTCACACAATAGAAACTGTACTGTCTTGTGGCTCTAGAGACCGAGGTTTAAAATCAGTATGAAGATCACTGGTTCTGCCACACACCCCTCACCTGATGCCTAGTGTTCTGCGGACACTGCTGTTCCATCACATCTAAGAGCATCAAGCCAATCTCTGCCTTCATTGCACACGGCAGTGTGCTGTATACATGTCCACACTGCCTTTTTATATTGTCACACGCAATTAGAAAATATACTAATAACCTCACGCTGATTACATGTACGATGGTCCCATTCCAAAGTAAGGTGCCGTTATGAGGTATGGAAGCTTACTTATGTCTTTGATATATTAATGCAAGGGGCGGAGCCCAAGTCCACTTGTGGAAGCCATTTTCTAGTTGGGAGCAAGGTGCAGCTCAATGGGGAAGTACTTGTCTAGTATGCAGTAAAGCCCTAGGTTTAATCCCAACACTATGAAAACAAACAAACAAACAAACAAACAAAAAAAGCCTAGCAACTCCCAAGGACTCCCTTGTCAGAGTTAACTACCAAGACTCCTGTTGAACAACAAGTGAACAAAGGAATGAGACTACTAGTAAGAAAGAGAAACAGTCTGGAGGCCAAGAGGTAGACTAGGTCGAATCATCAGCTAGGTTGAATACTGCCTTCCTTTGTGGAATGAGCAGAAATTAAGATTGTGCCCTGGAAAAAATTACAAAATACTCTATGCTTGTTGACCCTCTAACAAATAATCAAAGTCACAAGCATCACTATCTCAAAAATAGCTAATAGATGTCTGGACATACTATGTGCTTAAATGATTTCTTTCTTAAAAACAGTAATGAGACAAGGGTAGCAGATTCCTTGTTTAATTAACTCAAGGAACACTACTGATAACAAAAGGTATCAAATGTTACAGCACAATCACTCAGCAAACCCATGCTCCAGCTCTACACTGGGACATATTCCTTGTTATAGTCTTCTTTATTTTAATAACCAATCCTTTTTTGGTAAACTCCAGGACAAACTGGACTTCATAGCAACCTGAGAACAACAGGCTTCTGTTTGCAGTGACATCTTAACATGGCTATCTCCACAGATGACATCCACACAAGTAAAGTGTTTTTCTGCTTCTCCTAATCACCTCCTTCAAACCCTCTCCCCCATGGATTTCCTGGATGCGTGGCTTTAAAGTACTGTATGACTATAAGCTTTAAATCTAAGCCCTGGATAGGTCTACATTCATTACGAGAGCGGCATCTTGAAATGTTGAATTATTATCCTCAATTTCCTTCAGTCATTTATTGTAGCTGCCAAAATGAAATGGTGCACCTTAAAGGCAACACTAAACTGAAGAGCGAATGATAAAATCTCTTCAATGTTTCATTTATAAAAGCTTATTTTTCTAACATCACATTTTGCACACCATCTGAAACACATATCAGTTTGTAAAACTGACACTTTGCAGGCGATGGTCTTGCTGAGATATATAAACATCAAGGCTTACTTGGCAAGGAGGGAGTGAAGTAAGGTTTACTTGGGTGGAGGGAGTAAAACCCAGGATCATCTTTCCACCTTTTAAGAATTGGGGTCCGGAGAGATGGATCAGTGCCTAACATCATTACATTACATTACCTTACATTACACCCTCGACTTGGAGACATACAAACTCAGTGTCCAGCACCACATGGATGTTAACTACTGTCTGTAACTCCAGTTCCAGGGGATCCAACACCCCCTTCTGGGCTATTCAGGCATGGTACACATGAGATACACATACACACATGCAGACAAAACACTCACACAATAAAATAAAAATACATCTTAAAGAACCAGAACTGAGTTGGGTGTAGTGGCATCCACCTACCCTTGGAAGGCAGAGGCAGAAAGAACTTTAGGAGTTTGAGGCCAACCTGGTCTTCACAGCAAGTTACAGAACAGCTAGGGCTACAAAGTGAGAAAAAGAAGAGAGGGGGGAGAGGCAAGACCAGATCAGACGAGAAGGGAAGGAACCAGAACTGGTGGGGTTTTGGCCTTAGTAGGGAGTTAAGTAGGGTTACAAGTTAAAGTCAATAGCTTCATTGTAGCTGCCCTTTTCCTGGATAGCTTCGCTAATTTGGGCTATATTTTAAATTGTGCTATAACCGGAATGGAGTGCTTGCCTAGCATGTTTCAGGGCCTGGTTCAATATCCAACACCAAAAAAGAAATAAAAAAGCAAACGTGGGGCTGGAGAGATGGCTCAGAGGTTAAGAGCACTGTCTGCTCTTCCAAAGGTCCTGAGTTCAATTCCCAGCAACCACATGGTGGCTCACAGCCATCCACAATGTGATCTGATGCCCTCTTCTGGCCTGTAGGTATACCTGCAGACAGAACATTTATACATAATAAATAAAATCTTTACAAAAAAAAAAAAAGCAAACGTGTCAAGTTCTCCTTTAACTGTGTGAAGACACAACTGCCAGCGACAACTTTAAGATACATACTAAGCAACATATGGTTTGTAGTTCCAAAACTCAAGTCTTAGAAAATAAGGAAAGAGAAATGCTCACATCAGTAAAGTACAACCACTGCACATTCACACAAGCCAGGACACTGCTGAGATCATTAGAAAGAGCCACTGAAACATCTGGACAAGTTTACTCACTGCTGTGAGGGTCAGTGCTTCTTTTTCCTCCTGTTGTTTAAAAAATGTGCAGGATCATGATCCAAATATTTCTCAGTTAATAATACTTTGAAAAATTACAAGTTCTGGAAATTCATTGTATTAAACTGTAATTTAATAGGACCATAAATGATCAATTTCAAAGTATCTCTTTCTTCAACAACCCACTTAAGAAAAAAGTGTCTATCTTTAGTACACTGTCCACTTTTAAAGTATTCATGTGTGTAAACAATTTTAAGCTGTAATCAGAAATAGTATCAGTCCATTTTAGTAACTTAAGTAGATTTTTATACTTCAGCTTCTTAAAAATCTGACATAACTCCAGAAATGTAGACCATGAATCAATCTTCAAATTTTTAACATATTCTACCTCCCACTCTGTGACTATGACCAAGAAAAAAAAATGACTTGAAATATTAAAAGATTTTAGATCAATATCTACAGGTCTAAACGTAGGACATCCCACAGCTGCAACCTCTCCAACATGTCGATTCCCAAAAAGATTAGTTAAACACACAACACCTACCCTTAGAGAAAAGCATTACTTGGGATGAACAGTCACCAATAACTATGAGCCCACCACCATGTATAGTTCAGGCCAAGGCCGGTTCACGTAACTTTCCATCATTTCCAGGAACTCTGGAACATGAACTAAGACTATCGTTCCCTAACAGTTCAAGAGCTGTGGGCATTGTCTCTGAAATCTAGGATTAAGCATGGCAGTTCAGCAGTATGAACACCAGTGTTAATGTGTAGAACAAATAACCCAGTAAACTGCTACCATTTAGCTCCTTGGTATGCTGTAACAATTACTTCAGATTCTATTTAATAAAATGGAATAGACTCAAAATCTTTTTTTTCCCCCACAAATAAATGCTGAAATAAATAGTTAAGGATCTCCAATTTCATGGGATGTAGAGTTGGACTTTCAGAAGCAAATACTTTGGCTAATGATTTTATGCAACCATGTGAAAATTTCCATTAGAAGTTTTTTCTTTATGAAATTCAAAAAGAGAAATACAAGACACAAGCTTCTTTACAGTGAACATTAGGCATGCATTCTACAAATATCTTAATAAAGCATTTATTTCTCTAATGAAGTTACTTTAGCTAGAAATTTGAAAGAATTAAAATGGCAAAGAATGAAATAACTACAATGTTCAAACTGTTCTTTTACTTCAAAAAGTATCTGATGATAGAGCTGAGACTCTGTGCATCTACTGGTGACTTACTCTTCATGAATCACTTATTTTAGCATCCCTTACAAAGTCCATTATAATTTAAGACCATTTCCAATATCTGCTACATAAATTAAGAAACTCACATACTCCATTATGGAAAATTAATCAAGGATAATTTCAATAACTCTTAGTCTCAAAAACCAAAGAACTTGGCTATACTTGGCATTCCTACACATGATGATGTGGGCTGAGAGCAGGAAGGTTATATGGGCTCAGACACTAAAAAGGTTTAACAAGTAGAACTCACCATAACAAATATTCTGGAAAAATACATCAGGATGTAAATACAATTTGACTCCTCCTGTGCCTAATGGGTAGTATTTAATAACGTTAGTTCAAAACATTCATATGGTCTAGGAAATATTTTATCAAAAAAAAAACTTAAAGAGTGAGACCAGGAGAATTGAGGAACATGACTCATAAATGTTGTCTACTGGATCAAGTTTCTCACACCTTCTGCATCTGGAGGGCATGTTCACTCACTCAGTAGCTAGTAAAAAGCAAGTGAGCACACACAGTTATAACCTTTATTAAGAGAGAATCAAGTCAAAGCCAGCCAGGACACACAACCTTATTTTCCATCAATGTTAATGAGAATATTTTATATTAAGTAGAACATGAAGAATTAACATACAGTCCTACTGTTTCAATTTTGCACTCTGAATATCAAGACAGAAATTACTCAAAAAAAAAAACACAGAGAAACATGTTGAATGAACTAAACAGAAAACAAAGTGGGTATTAATGTCATTGCATTTTATCATCATAATGAAAACAGATGTCCTTATAACTCGTACACAGACAGCACATTTCATAATATCATTATTCATTTAAAACACCACAAATGTTTACAAAGAACATTTGGATTTCACAACTGCTTATAGAATATCTTACAATATTAAAAACATCATGATGCTTTACATGAAAATCAATAAAGAGAACTTAATCTTTCTCAGCAAAAATAATCCAGTATCACAAATTTTATGTTTAAATTTATACATGAATTCAAAAAGGAATCCACTTAAACATCGCATGGCCACATAACTATCGACTTTGTAAACTGATAAAAATGATGTACTTTTTGAAAACATGTACATCAAAGCCAAAAGATTAACGTTTACTTTTTCCTTTATTAGCACTTTTTGGAGTATTTTTTGGTTTTGGTTCCCAGAGCGCATTTTTGACAAATCTCGAAGCCGCGCCTCTGTCTAGCTTGGCAGCTTTCTTCTTGTCTGTTATTTCTTTGACTCTGTTCATGTAAACTCTGATTCTTTCCTTAGAGATAAAAAGAAAGAGAAGTAAAGGGAAGCAATGATTTCCTGAGCTCTTCACTATAGCTAGGTTTTATCATACTCTTTCTCAGTGAAAATCAACTATGAGTATTTACTGTCCCTTAAGTCCATGGTACTACTGAGTGTAAAAGAACAGGGAAAACATCCCAAGCTTTCTTGGGGCTGACAGGCTAGGAGAAGATATATTTTAAAGTCCTTTCAGTAGATACTGGAGTACACCTGAAATCCCAGCACTTGGAGGGCAGAGGCAAGAGGATCAAGACTTCAAGATCACCAGTCTGAAACCAGCCTGGGCTCCACAAGACTCTGTCTAAAAACAGCAGCAACAAAGAACCAAATATTTTAGAAGTGTTCTGAACTCTTGTGGAGAAAGGCTCACACTAGGATCACTATACACAATAACTGGTTTTATATACAGCTCTATTCTTTTAATTAACACTAACCTAAATTCTCATTTTAACTATTTTGTATATAAAAAGTAAATTCTAGCCGGGCGTTGGTGGCGCACGCCTTTAATCCCAGCACTTGGGAGGCAGAGGTAGGCGGATCTCTGTGAGTTCGAGGCCAGCCTGGTCTACAAAGTGAGTCTAGGACAGCCAGAGCTGTTATACAGAGAAACCCTGTCTCGAAAAACCAAAAAAAAAAAAAAAAAGTAAATTCTAAAATCTGAGTTCTCCTAGAGTTATACCAACAAATTAAATTCTCCCATCATTTTCCTAAACAGAATATGGGTGGGACAGTATTTATATCTATTTTCTATTACTGTCTAATGTCATACTTAAAATAGGCAAAATGAAATTATGACGTTTTATCCAATTTCATAATTTTCACTGATAAGTATATGAAATTTTCTAGTAAAATATACAGACTTTAAAGGTAGGTCTCTGGACTGCTTTGAATCTTCTGAGAGTATTATTCACACTAAATATATCTTATAATTCAAATGGTGAAATAAAGTTGATGAAAACCATAAAATACAGTAAGTGACTGATCACTGGTCAGAAACAAGTTTCATTAAAATAATACAGCCATAGAAACATAAACAGTAAAATACAGAACCTTAAAATTGCTCTATTATCAACACTGAGTAACTGCTCAAAATCTTCTACTGGGTCCTTATTTTCTCTTGTAAAGTGGACAGCGCATCCGCCTTAGCCCCGGCTTGGGACCGCCCCCCTGCTTACTGTTCTGCCTACAAACATCCATCCAGTTACTCCCTCTCCTAGTCTGTCAATCTTGTCAGGAAGGTCCTCCCTTCACCATTTAAAACTGGACATTACTCAATTCACCATAAAATCTGCTTTTTTCTTTGCCCCATAAAATACTTCTACAGCATCCTGTATAGTCAGTATGTTCAGTGTTCATCTTATTGTGGTTACTCATTCCAGCGGTGGTATCTGTCACATTCCTCAGCTTTTTCTCTGAGACATCATCACTTGAAAATAATGCTTGGTTGTTAGTAGGCACTTAAATATCACTAGATAAATAAGGTGACTGTTTTCTCATTTGTGATGCATATGACAAATAGCAAATAGGTTTCCTCTAATTCTGTGATCAATTAGTAATGTCTGTTGAAAGGTCAAAAAAGGGGAATAGCCTTAAGAATGCTTTTTATTGGCCCATCCTTATCCAAAAAATTAATGTGCTCTCCATAAAGCAGATTCTGAAGGAAAACGAAGACAGATGGCCTTATCCTTTTACAAACACAATATTGAGTACTCTAACTTTGTGTTGAAAAATAATTTCATAAAAGGACACTATTAGAAAGCTAGATACATAACCTGTACTTCTTAAAGCCAGTAATATAGGTCAAATTCCTTCATGCCTTTCTCTTAAAATTTTTTCACAACTGCTATATTTAAGTATAAATTTATCTCTCTCAAGAATTTTAAAAGAAGAATATGACCTGCTCTATACTTTTTTTTTAAATGAAGAAAATAGACATGGATTACTCATTTTATTTTTAATAAATTACTATGCTTTACTAAGATGTAAATAACATATATTACTGGCTACTGTAAGTAAGACTTGAAAACAAGGATATAATGTCAAGTGTGTTTTACATATAGATGTACATTATATTTAATGTGCACAAAGAGTAAATTCATTAAAACTCTAAGTCATAAAGCCAAGTCAATAAGGTAACTATAAGTTTGATTTCTATTTTTCTCCTTCAAATGGAATGGTCTGATTTAATATTTGAAGTCAGCAAAAGCTCCAAGATATTAGATCTTATTTAGTGTACTTATACATCTAAATGGAATACAGAGAAAACCTAGATTTATTACAGGTTGTAAATATGTCACTGAGGCAGAATTACTGGACAGTATACATATAGCTGGTGCCAAAAAAGCTTTTAGCTTTGTTGCTGAACTGAATTCTTTACTGCTGAGAAAATGAGTTAATGGAGGAACTGAAAAGGTAAGAGAGAAATTTCCCCATCTTTGCTAGTAAATCAACTGGAATATACTTTTAAGAATTGTGCAAGAGTTATTTTTTAAGTAGCCCTGGAGATGAATAAAATTTTAACAATTTATAGGAAAAATAATATGACAGTTATAAACGACTGCTAGAATTATGCCATTCTGCTCTAATCCTGACCTCCATAATCAGTGTGATGACGGCCCTACGACTAAAACTTGGGAAGCTACTCAGCAGACATATAAATAGGGATAAGTCACAGACATCTTACCAATTCTTGCTTCACTGGATGCTCCTTAGGATTAACTCCTTGAGTTGCCAAATAAACTATAAGAGAAAGACGCATGAAATAAAGTAGTGCATGTAATAGTAAGAGTGTTGTAATGAAAGAAATCCTAGTTATTCAAAGAAAGAAAGTTGCATAGTTAATTCAACTTTAAATTATTTAACCACTATGAAATATTAAGCTCATGTGTGGCTCACAGGCCTCCCATATTCTGACATAAAATTAAAAAAAAAACATATGACCAATAAAATTACTATGACAGATAATTCTATGTCAATTGCTAGTTCTTAAAAACAAATCACTTTTGACAAAATAATATACTTTCTAATGAAGTACAAAGTAACTTACATACCCCAAAACATTGAATTTAAGGTGTATGCAGAAACTAAATCCACCTTTGCTTGTTCAAGTGGGTCCAACTAGTAAAACAGAAAGAGACGAGACAATGAAAGACACAAACTGAACACCAGCAGAAAACACTTTAAAATTTCCCTACCACAAAGGAGCAAAGGCATGTTTGTCTCACTTCCCATAATCCATAATAAAGTGATCTAGACATAATTTGCACAAAAATGTTTTCTTAACCAGTGATTCTTTTTGGTTATTTCTTGCTTTTTTGTTTTAAGATTTATGTATTATGTATATAGTGTTCTTCCTGCACATATGCCTGCAGGCCAGAAAAGGGCACCAGATTTCATTATAGATGATTATTAGCCACAATGTGGTTGCTGGGAATTGAACTCAGGACCTCTGGAAGAGCAGCCAGTACTCTTAACCTCTGAGCCATCTCTCCAGCCCTTTTTTTTTGGTTATTTCTGAGATTGTATTTTAAATACAACATTTCTCCCTTCCTTCTTCCTTTTCCTCCCTCCAAACTCTCCTATATACCCTTCCCTGTTCTTCTTCAGATTCATAGCCTCCTTTTTTTTTAATAGATATATACATATACCCAAATATAACCAGTTTTTTTGTTTTTGTTTTTGGTTTTGGTTTTTTGTTTGTTTGTTTGTTTGGTTGGTTGGTTGGTTGGGTTTTTTGCTAAGAAATGTTCACTTCTGGGTATCATTTTTGGTTAAACAAGGAATTTGTGCAGTCCAAGAAAAATTCTTCTGAATCATATCAATTTCTGAGTTACAATCTGGACTTTTATGTCAAAAGTAATTATTCAACATAAGCACTGTACATGATTCACAAATGTAACACGCAGAGCAAAATGCTTAGGCAATACTAAAGACAGAAGAAAAGATTTAATTCCTGTTTTTGTACTGCAGTGTTTCCAGAAACACTGATAATATAACTATAACACGTAAACGTCAAAGATAGAGTCTGTCGAAAAGAACGCTGCAAGTGCTCCTTGCTTCTCAAAGACAAGTTCGCGAGGCAGAAGGTTTGCCGGGTGTCTGACTAAACCCACTCCAGCCCTTCCACACCTAACGCTCCTGCAGGAAGACATCAACAGTGCTAACCGACTATTGCTTACAAATACTTCTGTCTATGAACTTCATCTGTAGGGAGCAGGTTCCAAAATACCTTCTGCAGCAACTCATTTCGAGAAACAGACATCATGATCCTCAGCATGTCACCCACAGCCCCGAGGGAGCTCTCCAGGGCGGACAGGGACTCATGGATCTCCACAGGGTAGTCTTCATTCATTTCTTCACCTGCCATTGTGATCAACTGAAAAACGAAATTCTCAGAATTCATATTGGGGACAGAGCTTTAGAAAGGAAATGAGAAGTATTTATTTACCTTTGAGTAAGGCAAGTAAGCGAATCTTAGCATGCAAGTCTAGAGCAGCTACCTTCCAGCACTTCCTAAAATGCATGGGGAAAGAAGAAAGGATTCATGCCCGCCGGCCACACACTGAGCCTTGACATTTTCACAGCTCTGAGATCATGATTACGACACCACCCATCAATAAGCAAAACCCATGTTCACCCGGACTCAGTGGCCCACACCCTGGGGAAGTGGAGCAAGAGGACCAGGTGAGCCAGGCACTCTCCATATAGGCAAGTTCAGGGCCAGTCTCTGCTATGGGAGACACCACCTCAGAAACAAAAATAAATGGGAGAACTACATATTTTAAAGCATTGTATTGAAAGCAAAAAATAAATTAATTAATTAATTAAATGAAAGTCTGATAAATACATCCTCTAATGTCTGCTAAAAAAAATCAAAACAGTGAGTTTCTCTGAAATTTTTGAAGTTTTATTTAGCTTTTTAACTTAAGGTATTGTTCTGACAGTTCATTGTATTAAACTTAAAAAATAGAAATCCTAGATATGAAAAATCTTTATCAACTGTCTTTTCATGTTCAAGCTCATATATGTATTTATATAGTCCTTAAGCGTGTAGACAACAGCTGAATGGAGGGGTTGAGGGCTGTTAGCGGAAGCAGACACTTGAGCTTTCAGTGTTGATTGAAAACTGACTCTGTTACCTTGGATAAATCATTAAGTCTCTCTCTGGGCTTCAAATTTTTCTTCATAAAATAATCTGGTTAGTCTAATTATCTGAATGTTCATTACAAAATTATGGATAATTTTGTTGTGCATTAAAATGTCAACACATTATAATGTCTGTCATTTAAGGATACATACTGAAGTACATAGTGTTGAAATCACCTAACAGCATGAATTTCCTTTAAAAAAAAAGTAGTCTTCATAAATAACCAAAGAGCAAACCAAGAGCTTACATAGATCATTATAGCAAAGTTAGATAGCAGGGAAGGCACATACAGAGTCTTAGAATAGATTCAGTTCGTGCACTGCAGGGTGAAGAGAAGTTGTAACCTACAACATTTGCACAGCTCCATTACAGGGGAGAGGGAAAGGGTAGGAGATGTTCCCCATACCGCACACTTGCTGAACAACACTCATAAACCTAACGTCGTCAAAAAAAGCAGGCATTTCAGATCATTTGATTACACTACAAATGGCTTTCTGTAAAACATTCTAGTTTCACTGGGGAGGGCAGGACAGCTGTGGGAATTGAACCAAGGGCCTCATGAGGACTTAGTGTGCACCCTAGTTCTAAGCTACACTTCCAGCCTCAAAATATCATAACTTCTTCCATGTTTATCTGATTCTTTAAAATGTACTCATGTCAAAACACATGGATCAGGTCTAAACCCAATAAAACGTATCTGTAGCACTGAGGAAAATTGAGCCTCTGCAAATCAATTTAACATACAAGCAGAAACTACACACAGCCCCAAAGAAAGTAGACAAAGAACCTAGAAGTTCAAAAAAAGAATACAAGTAACCAAGAAGCATAAAACTACTCAACTTCACCAAGAAAACCACAGGAACAAGATTCCATTTTTCATGTGTCATGCGGCCACCAACAGGCCTTCTTCACTAGCGGTTTCATTAATTAAGCGTCTTCTGGATTTGGCATTCCATTTCAAAACCATATATGTATATATTCTTGGGCCCAGTAAATGTATTTCTCAGAAATGTATACTTAATCTACATGTAACATAATGTTAATGGGCATCTATTACAATGTTTTTCAAAATCTTAAGACAGAAACAGCCTGCATGTCTTTTAATATGGACTGATTAAACAAATTATGACAGATCCATCCAATAAAGCACTCTGTAACAGTGGAAAAGTACTGAAGTGCGGTTTAAAAACACTCCTCATAGTTAAATTTTGAGCTGTTTAGGAATCAAGAGGGTGTTCTGGATCTAAGATGTTTTTAAAATTGTGAGGCAAGTTAGTATGAAAGCTGAGTTAGATATAGAACTTTAAACTCATGGAGATGGTTAGATAGTAGAATGTTAAAGTCAGGTGCCAAATACATATGGACTGGACATTGGGAATGTATGCTAAGCCATATAACTCTCATAATTGTGGCCTATTTACTTCTGTTGTTTTGTATTGTATTTATTGTTATAAGAGAAAGAACCATTTGTTGGACTGAAAGGGGGAGCTGTTAGGGGGAAAAAGATATATCTTAAACTAAAAAAAAAGGGGGGAAGAGGATAGGGGTTTGAGGGGGAAGAGGGTGGAAAGGTGAGACTGGAGGGAGGAGTAGGGAGGGGATTGTGATTGAGATGTAACTTGAAGAAATAAAAAATAAATTATAAAAAAAATTAAGTTTCATAAACTTAAAAAAAAACACTCCTAAGATATCTAAGGAAGTGAAAACTGAAGAGCAGCATAAACAATATATCTCACTTATTTCTTTAAGAAATCAGTGTCCATAATGGGTTTCATTATGACACTGACATGTGTGCATCGCTGTACTTTGTATGTATCCAACCTTCATATTATCTTCTGTTTATTTAAGAAAACAACATGAGTACAGAGATATACTTGTTGTATGGCTTGGACACGAATCCTGGAAAGTCCCATGTCATGCTGTGGTCCTTGGGAGATAGCAAAACTTTTAACAAGTTTAAGAAACTCTTTCTTTAAGAGGTAAGATTGGGCTGGCAGTTTTATGTTCATACTGGGGTGGAGGAGGTTCAAGAAGATTGTAGACTTTGGTGGCTGTCCCTTCCCTTCCTCTACCCAATCCCCACCTCACCTCTCCCTGTCACATGACCAGCAAAGGCAACCAATCACGGACTTAAACGTCTAAAACCATGAGCCCATAAGCCTTTCCTCATTTTAAGTTTATCTCACGTTTTTGTGACAGCAACAACAAAGAAACATACTTACACATACATATGAGTTTCTTAAAACATACAAAATAAATTGTTAATTGTAGCTACTTCCACGAAAAGAAAGGCCGGGAAGTGACACAGCATAACTTGTAAATATTGTTTTTATTTCCCCAGAAGAGGGGATAAGATGAGAACCGTAACCAAGCTTTATGAATGTATGGTTTGGGCTGACCCAGAACATTTCTATCTAAATATCCCTAGGCCTAGACCTGGAAGCTTCTAGTCTCTATACAATCTGATCTCCTGCAAGTCTAGACTTTGAAGACTTCAGTTGCCAGCCTCCATCTGCTAATCTAGGCCTAGAATGTGTTTGGCCTCCAAGGCTTACTGCTGAATAAACTTATCCTTTCCAGTTCTTTCTGAACTCTGATTCAACTCAGCTGTTCTGGCTCAAAACTCCTCTCCAAAGTGACTTATTCAAATTGGCTTCTCTTGGGTTCTCACTGAATTACTCTGCTTGGAAAAACTGCTTCTGAACTCCACAAACTGAACTGCACCAAACTCAACAGAACTGCACCTGGCTGCACAAACTCTACAGTTTTCCTGTACTCTACTCCACTCTGTCTGTCCAACTATTTCTCTGGGCTGCTCTTAAATAGCCCCTCTCCCTCTTCCTCCCTCCCTCCCTCCCTCCCTCCCCCCCCCTCTCTCTCTCCCGAGTTGGGCATATCCTATCTCTAACTCATTGTCAAATCTTTCTCTAATTTGTCTCCTTGTCTGCCCCTCAATTAGATGCATTATTTGGGATTAAAGGTACTACAGGAGTGTCTGTATTTCAGACAGAGGGATTAAAGGTGTGTATTCCAGCCAAATCACCCAGACCTAGGTCTTTGGGTGTGATCCCTTGCCAGGGTAGTCGTGTTGCTAGATTAAAATTTCTCTACAGTACATTATTATGCTCTCTGAACCATGACTGTAAGAGATTTATGCTGTTATAAATTTATAAATAATCTGTTTGATATTTTGAAATTTACTTAGATAACACTCATTTCCCACTACTTAGCAGCTATAAGCAAACCTATTACTCTTTAGTTCTACTACATTCAAAGAGTCAAAATGTCTTCTTTTCTTTGAGTTGAAATTTCTACCCAACATAAATGTATATTCTTCCTCAACCTCACTGCCTCTTCTCTCTTAGCTCCCTTTAAGGTCACACCTCCCAACAGCTGTTTCAAAGATGCTGCCACGAATCTAACTTTCCTTTGTGCAGGGAGAGAAAGGAAGATATCAGCAAATAAAACAATGGAAAGTCTTCCTTCCTTCCTCCCTCCTTCCCTCCCTTCTTCCTTCCTTCCTCCCTCCCTCCCTCCCTTCCTTCCTTCCTTTGGTTTTTTGAGACAGTTTCTGTTTAGTCCAGCCTGGCCTTAAACTCACATGGATCCACCTGCCTCTGCCTCCCAAGTGCTGGGATTAAAGGCGTGGACTACCACACCTGGCCAGGAGATTTACCTAAATTACCTGAAAAAACGAAGTGCACATTGTCATTTTATCTTGTAACTAAACAATTCTATCAATTCCACCAAACACGAGGAGGTTTCTAAATTTCTAAAGTTCAATAAGGCAGATAGATAATAGAATATTAATTTCAGTTACCAAATATGTATGGACTGGACAATGGGAAAGTATGTTATAGCTTATAATTTTCATAATTGTGGCCTAATTATATAAAAAAAAGAATTATGAGTTCTGGGAGAGAGGGTGAGGGTCGGAGGGTGGAGCCGGGAGGAGTGGAGGGAGGTGACTGTGATGGAGATGTAACTTGAAATAATAAACATTTAAAAAATCAACACAAGAAAATTAGAAATTATGCAAAATAAGAGATTTCTCTGAAAAAAATATATCGTTGATACTTAGTTCTGTCTACTCTTAGTCCAAACAGCTTAATAACTACACCATAAAGATCTCATCAGGGCAAATACACATTTTCCAAGCCAAAACTAAGTAGTAGTCAACACATTTTAAGTCTTTAAAGCTATCTTTTAACAGAAATTTGGGCCATGCTGAACTTTTCCCATAAAGGTATTCTTAACATAATCCACTATGGCAAGAAGCTGTTGTCCCTGGCATGGTGGTGTACGACTTTAATCCTAGTACTCTTGAGTTCGAGGCCAGCCAGGTCTACAAAGAGAGTTCCAGGGGAGCCAGGGCAGTTAGTTACACAGAGAAACCGTAGCTCGAAAAAAAGGAGAAATAAAATTAAGGAAGCCTAACGGCCTATCTCAAATGATCTAACAGTGTCACTGCAAGCATTCCGATCTTGGGCGGAACAGTAAGGACTGCGTGGAAAAGTTACTCTTTCCACCTTCCACTTTGGCCTTTCTCCTTTCAGGTTTGAAATCAGCTAGAAATTTATGACGTCAGGTGTTTTACTTGTTGCTTTTTCAATCCTTTAAAGGCAACGTTAACAATCGACGCAAAATGAGGAAGGAGGGATTGAGAGGAAAACTAGGGGCCACAGCAAGGCAAAGCCTGAGGGCCGCCATTGACAGGCTCGGGGGACTAAAACAGCAGAGAAGCCCCGCTCGGCTCCTCCCAGCCGGCCACATGTCTGACGCGATCCCGAGACGGGAAAAGGGACCGGAACAGAAGCACGACAGCCACCCGAACCCATCTTTGCACAATACCTCAATACCGTGAACGCCTGTCTCCGGGAAAGAAGTCGCACGCTGATGACGCCATGACACCGCCTCCGCCGCCGCGCGTGAGTCGCTCCGGGTCTCGCGCGTGCGCAGTTCAGTCCCGTGGCTCTCCCCCTGCCTCCGTCCCGCACCAAGGCGAAAGGCAGCGATTATTAAGGTCTCCCGGCAGGATGGCAAGCTTGAGAAAGGATGCTCTGGCATCTAGTCTAGGTTAGGCTTCTGCCCTTTCCCGTCCCAGATGCAAACTGAGTGTTCCTTACACCTTTGTCCAGGCCTTTGCCCTGACGGATGGAAGCTGGATCCAGAGCTCTGTGCACCTCAGATAACCTTTTGAAGGGCTTCCCTTAGAGAAGGGCCTGATGCCTGGCTAAGGGATGCTTATGAAACTAGATTAAAGTAATTAATAATAATTTAAATAGAGGTGTGGATACATCCAAAGTACAAGACCACATTTGTGTTAATTTTGTTTATGTTATTGAACGGGTGGGTCTTCCTTTGTAATATGGCTGGCCTTGAGTTCATGACCCTTTTCTGCTTAGCGAGTGCTAGGATTACAGGCTGTGCCACCATTCCTAACTGTGTTGGATAGTTTTATGTCAACTTGACATGAACGAAAGTCACCAGAGAGGAGAGAACCGCACTTTTAATGCTTCTATAAGATCAGGTTGTAGGCAGTCACCTAAGGCATTTTCTTAGTGATTGGTGGGGGAAGACCCCAGCCAATATGAATGGTGCCACTACTGGGCTGTTGGTCCTAGGTTCTATAAGCAGACTGGGCAAGCCATAATGAGCTTAGTAGCACCCCTCCATGGCCTCTGGATCAGCTCCTTCCTCTAGTTTCCTGACCTGATTGAGTTCCTGTCCTGACGTCCTTGGACAAGGTGCTTTTGTTGGACTGAAAGGGGGAGCTGTTGGGGGGAATAAGATATACCTTAAACTTTAAAAAAAAAAAGGGGGGGAAGAGTTTGGGGGGTTGAGGGTGGAACTGGAGGGGGGAGTAGGGAGGGGATTGCGATTGAGATGTAACTTGAAGAAATAAAAAATAAAATAAAAAAGGGCTTCATTGCAGCAACAGAAACCCTAAGACAGTAACTTAAGATTTTTATTTTTTATATAAGTACTTTATTTTTTTTCTTCAAGTTACATCTCAGTCACAAACCCTTCCCTATTCCCCCTTCCTGTCCCACCCTTCCACCCTCTTCCCCCCAACAGCTTCCCTTTTCAATCCAACAAATGGTTCTTTCTCTTATAACAGTAAATTCTATACAAAAAAGCAGAATTAAATATGCCACATTTATGAGAGTTAAATGGCCCAGTATACCTTCCCAATGTCCAGTTCATACATATTTGGCCCCTGACTTTAACCTTCTACTTTCTAACCATCTCCATGAGTTTAAAGTTCTATAACTGACTTAGCTTTCATACTAACTTGCATCACTATTATAACCATCTTCTTAGATCTAGAACGCCCTCTTGATTCCTAAACAACTCAAAATTTAGCTATGAGACTCAAGCTGTCTATTCTTCAACCACCTCAGAGAGCTGAGAAGGATAAATATATCTGCTTATATAGGAAGTGCAGGGCCTGCAGCTCCCAATACTAAGAAATGACAAACCAGTGACTACCTGGACAGTTCCCATTTTCTCTCCATACATTCCAGCATCAGTCTTCAGCCTTTTGGTCCTGTTTCTCTGACAGACATTTATTGTATAGCAGGGATTATGAAGGACTAACCTACCCTGTCTTGGCAGAGCTAGGCTGTCAACTTCCCTGCTACCAAGTTTTGTCCTTTTTGGACAGCAGTCTGTCTGCAGTTGAAGCAAGGAGTTTTTACATGCCAAGAGATAGACTTGCCATTAATTCAACCATCTCACACTGGAGATTCTTCGATGCTTTTCTTCTACTTGGAGTAGAATAGGGGTTGCTGTCAGGAGCTGATATGTCACGATATCAAAAAAAAATCTTAATT
>CAJQZJ010032395.1:5410820-5439474 GCA_907164525.1 Lophiomys imhausi | reverse complement strand
TGTGTGTGTGTGTGTGTGTGTGTGTGTGTGTGTGTGTGTGTGTGTGTTGCATAGCCCTTAGACATCTGCAAGCAAAAAAATTTTTTTCCTGTATAAGTGCAAAATGCACCCACTAAGTGAGTTCAGGCAGGTGCCAGCACACGCTGGGTTGAAAAATGCTCTACTGTTGGTTTAAGTGAGTTTCTTCTGTGAGTTTATGGAGGCATGGGAAGTGCCGTGTTCCTCTCACACTGCACCGCCTTGGGACTGCCTTAGTTGCAACAAGTACTTAGGGTTTGAAAAAAATTAAAAGAAGTAAATACAAGATTTCAAGAAAAAAAAAGTTTAGGCTAGAATAAGAAGTTTCCTTATATTTTCTACTAAACTGGGCCTTCCATTGACTGTGCACAAAATATAATGCACATGATCCAAAACAGAAGAAATGAAAACACGGGACATCCATATCTTGTCTGTACCAGATGATAGAAAAGTGATGAAGGAGTACTGGGTACCTAGCTCCAGATGATGGGAAAGCTGAAGAAACAGCACTGAGTGCCAACCCCCTATAGTGTCTGTAAAGCGTGAGTTGCTCACATCCCAATTTTTGCCCCTTGGGTGAACCCAGCCAGAAGACCACGAATGACTGTCTATGGCTTACTGTAGCAGGATCTGTTTCTCAGCCCATCTTCCTCAGCACCACAATTCCTGGTTGCCCACCTACTGTTTGAATATGTACTGTCCTATCATTGTTTTGAATGCCTACTTCCCAGCTGGTGACTCCGTGCTGAGAGGTGGTGGAACCTTCAGGAGATGAAGCCTAGCTGGTGGAAGCAGCAGTGGGACTTTGAAGATGATACCAGGCCAGTGGTTCTGGCCCCACTCCGTTGTGTGGGCCACTTCTGTGTGAGCAGCCCCCCTCCACACTTGTTCCTCCTGTCACAGACACTGCCATTCCGCCAGGTCTTCCCCAGCAAGACAATCTAAAACCCTCTGAAACCATGAGCCAAAATAAGTCCTTCCTCCTTTAAGCAGCTTCTAAAGGGTATTATGAGTGCAGGAGTGTGAGCACCATACAGCCATTGTACAAATCCATCTATCTGATCGAGTCTCATTATGGTGTTTGGGAAAATAGGAGCAATATGAAAGCAGAGGGATATTCTTATTTTCCTGTATGGTTGGTAGGCTGGGTGTGGGCGTGATGATGGAAGTCTCGAAGCCGTGATGGGCAGTTAAGGTGAAAAGCACAAAATGAAAATGGTAGAGAAATGAGGACCAGAAGCTGCCATGGCAGCCCGACTCCATGCCAAGGTGACTGGTGAGAGCAGTGAAGCCTATAGCTCGGGTTTCAACCATACACAGCTGAATGGAATTATGATGGTCGAGGTCGGTATCAACTTGATTGGAAGTGGGATCAACCAAGACTCACTCCTCCTCCGGGTCTTCCTCTGGAAGGATTTAGCGGGAAGCTCCTCAAGACTGGCAGCAGCTCAGGTACAAAGCGGCTGGAGGGAGAAGCAATGTGGCTTTTTACCTGCCCCCCTTCCCTCCCTTCTGGTGTGTGCATGTATTCTGCAACCGCCGCTGCCTTGGCCATCAGAACCCAGCTTCTTTTTAGCCTTCGAACGTGGACAGAAGCCCAGTGATTCTCCAGAAATCCTTCAGGACTTCGACATCAGATGAGGACTGCCAAGGCAGTGAGTCTTGTGGACTGAGCGGCTTCTGGGTTCTCAGCCTCTCCAGCATGCAGGCAGACATTGTTAGACGGCCCAGCCGTGTTGTGTAAACCATTGTAACAAATCCTCTTTGGGATACACGTTCATTCTATCAATTCTCTTCCTCTAGAGAACACGTAGGCAGTAATCGTAACAAATAGAGATGCCTTGAGGAAACAGAACACTAATCTTTTTAATGGCTTGTTTTACCATCTCATCATTTTTCTGGTTCACATTGTTTGGAGGCCCTGAGAAGCAGTCTGGTTTAAAGTGACTTGAGAGAGGGCTGGGCTAGGATGTCATACAAAGTTCAATTACTATATAATCTTTTACCAACACAGACCCATCGAAATTATTTTCTTATGAACAGAGGTAGTGGTCACTCTAAACATTTCTTTGTAATTTGTAAACAAAAAATAAAAATCCCACTCTATCATTCATGGTGATCGTTGATGCAAAATAAGAACCAATAGTCAAGGCACTACAGGCATGCCTTCAGGATGTGTCTACCCTCTTCGGGATGTTGTGATTACAAATGTTACTCTGCTGCTGGATAGAGGAAGAGCAGGTCTTCTTCTCTCTAGACCAGTGGTTCTCAGCCTGTGGGTCTTTGGAGGTCAAACAACCCTTTCACAAGGGTTGCATATCAGATATCCTGCATATAAGCTATTTACATTATGATTCATAACAAGCAAAATTAGTTATGAAGTAGCAATGAGACAATTTTATGGTTGAGGCTCACTACAACATGAGGAACTATATTAAGGGGTCACAGCCTTAGGAAGGTTGAGAACCACTACTCCAGACCCTATACAGTGAGGCAGATCCACAGAGTCTAGACAGCAGTCTTCAGATTACTACGTGTTCACCTAAGAACCATACAGGAGATGGAGGTGGGGTGCACTGGTCAAAGAATTTCTCACTTTTCAGGGGTGCAGTGGGACACAGGACATCGACTGAGCACTGCAGGCCCAACATGACTCAGGACTTCTGACAGCAGGTTCCAGCTGGTCTCAGGGCAACGTGGGTCCAAAGCCTCCAGGTCTTTAGAATTAGTATCAGCTCCCACCATGAATCCTTTAAGCTTTATTAAAGTCTGAACAAATTACTTGTAACTACCATCACACACAGAAAACATTCAGAGCTTACATGCCACATCATACAGAGGCATGCACAAGAGGGTGCCTCTGTTGGCAAAGAAAATGATTTGGAACTTTTAGAGCTCATCCTGTGTAACACATGAAGTTCTGGTTGGGATATTTGTATCTCTGGTTTAGGGCTGGAAAGAGTTATAATTTCTTGGTATTTTGAAAGATAATCCTAAGAATTGGGGGTGGAGTGGGGTGAGCCTAGTGACTCTTTTTGGTTCAGGAAGCTAGCTGGTTTCTATCAGGCATCATTAAGGCTCACAGAAAAGTGTTTCCTAACATACTGTGACCAAGCCTAAGAGGCCTTGGGAACCTGGGTATCCTGATTGATTAGTTGTGTCTGTTACAGATTAGGGGAACAGAGTGTGAAGATAGACAGGTGGAATACACAACAAGTAACATTTTTTGACAACTCTTAGCATACTCTTCCTCCACTCATTTTTGTATCCATGGAATTGGGATATGTGAATTTCCTAGAAAGTAGTCACGTCTTACACTGAACAGTCTGCAAAGCTGATTAACTGAGTAAAATAAATCCTAATCATTGAAAAACGATTGATGGAGGCCTAGAGCCTAATTATACTTTGTCTTGGGAGATCTTTAGCCCCATCCCCCTTTTGAATAGCCATTTATTGCCTACCTTGTGTATGACTCAATATCCTTGTGGTTATTAACTAAATCCTTTTGGAATGTAGACGCCCTAGCTTCTATCACTCTAAAGTTAAGAATTTTGTCACACAGCGTCAAGTCTATGCCAGAGGTTTCCATAGTTTTCAGTTATTTTTATCAATCTACCTGAACATACCTACTAATGCATTTGAAACACATGTTGACATATGACTTTCTTTGTTCTGTTTCTATAAAAACTTCATGAAACTGCTATGTTGGATCATGTAGGAATAACCCCAATCTGAGTTCCCAGACCACAGTCACTCATATTTCACTCTAGAGTAATGTCTTGTCCCCTTCTAAGAAGAGAGCTGCAGTTTTACACTAACAGATGCATCTTGAAATTACTATGTGGATTATAATTTCCCCCAAACAGTCACAATAGTTCAAGTCTCACATACTCATCCAGAATCTAGAAGGTCTCCATCAAGATGTAGAATTTTACCCCCATCCTTGAGCTTTTAGGAAGGGTGGTGTGATCTCCTCAACAAATTGTGTGTCCAAAGTGATGCCAGTGAATTATGAAGTTGGGCATAAAGAAACACATAGCTTCCACACATTTCTCTGGATGTTCCCCCTGGGAATCTTGTCACCATAGACAGGGATGCTAGGCTTTAACGCCCTGTACTTCAGGTCTGGCTGAGGTTCCAGCTGATAACCAGCATCGACCTCTAAGTCATGTGGGCACCTTATTAGAGGTAGATTCACCAGTCCTGTGTAGAGCTGCCAGCCTGACACTGCAGAGAATATAGATGAGCCTCCCCTGAGGCCTGCCCTAATCAGAGACACCTAAACAAACTAAATCACCATTATTGCTACTGAATACCAAACTCTAAGGTGGTATTTTATACACTAGACAATGGAAATAATAAGGTCAGTCAGTGGCCCTGATAATTGTCATCCTTACAGCTATATCCCCAACACTGTAGAATAAGTGTCAATTTAGTAAAAGAAATTCCTGAAATAGGTGACCAGAAGAAAGAGCAGGCCCAGCCCTGACCTGGGGGCTGTCGCCACTACAATGAGTGAATTTGTGATGGAGAGATGGGAAAGATGGTGCATGCAGTGGCAAGATGGAAGAGAAAGAAAAGCTGAACTGTTAGTGCACTGTGGAGAGAGGTGGGACTGGAAATTCAATGGCAGTGAGGAACAGGGGGATGTGAGGAGCCTATGCAACCACTTGAGGCCACGGTGATGTCCCAGCACTGTGCTGAGCTGGTCCCTTCCGTCATCTGAGGTGGGAAAACTGGCCCCTCCCCTTGACAGCCACCACACTCTGGGGAGCTGGCCCTGAGCCTCCCCTGGGTAGCATTGGAGAGCTGGCTCAGGTGGCATGGGTGCTGGGGAGCTGGCCCCAATGGCTGGCATGAGTGGGAGAGCTGTCCTCTTCCCTGGTTTACCATGCAGTATTGTGGGCTCCCGGAGGGGTGCTCCCCACGTGCAGCAGGTGGGTGTGCTGGTTCGCAGGGATGGAAGTGTGGGAGGGCTGGCTCTACCCCTTGCAGGCTGCAGCACATGGGAGAGCAGGCCCTGTACCTACTATACCTCCAGGACCTGCAGTACAGTAGAGCTGACCCAGGTAGCATGGGCCCAGGAGAACAGGAGTGCTGGCCCCACTCCTCACCTAAGCAAAGCAGAAGAGCTGGTGGACTGACCAACTCAGCTTCCACCCAGGCCCAGATCCAGGGGTGTGAGTTGGCCCACCATCTACCCTATCTATGAACTGCTGAAGCATATGAAGGAGCCAGTGCTGCAGATCCAAAGCTGCAGGATCTCATGACACAAAGCAACAGGGTATCTGAGAGGAGTCCCACTGAGGATCCAGTATTGATGGTGTAGCAGAAGCCTGAGTCCTCAAACCAGACCAATGACTCATTGCAATGAACATTTGCAAGTAAAGGTGTAAAGGTGTTTGGACAAAAGGATGACATACCGTTGACACACCACAGCTTCCTGTCAAAGTAACTTTTATTCCTGGGAAGTAATTGTCTCGGAGGCCTCCTTCTGCTAACCTAGGGCTAGTCCTGGAAGCTTCTAGCCTTGTTCAATCTAATCTAGGCCTAGAACGTTTTCAACCTCTGAGACTTACTGATGAATAAGCTCACCCTTTCTTGTTCTTTCCAAACTCTGGCTGGCTGGTTCAACTCAGCTCTTCTGGCTCAAAACTTCTCTCCCAGCTGACTGATTCAGTCTAGCTTCTCTCTTGGCCTCTGACTGAATTGCTCTGCTTGACCTCAAACAAACTCTAGCAGTCTGTTCTAATCTTATGGATCCTTCCAATTCTCTGGCCTGCTCCATCTTCACCTGTGTCTAGATTGCTCTCTTCAACCCGGCTCTGTAAAACTCTCCTGGTAAAACTGCCTCTGTATTCCACAGCTGAACTGCCACCAACTCAACTCCACTGCACTCCCTCTCCCCTCACTGACCTGACCACTGAACAGAATTCACTAGGACTCAAGAGATCTGTCCCCTGGGATTAAAGGCCTGTGTGTATTCCAGCCAGGGTAGCCATGTTGCTGGATTAAAATTCCTCTACAGCTTCCATGGCAAGATTCTGAATGTATTATTAATTAATTTATTGTTTTCTTTTGCAGGGAGGTTGTAAGGGCAGAGGGCAGATATGAAGGGATGAGGGGAGGAGCAGGATTGGGGCACATGATGTGAAATTTACAAAGAATCAATAAAAAGTTAAATTTTTTTTCTTGAAATAATAGTGGAACAGTAGAAATTAGTGCATCACTAATTGTTTTTAGTCACTGTTCTATTGCTGTTGAAAGACATCATGACCACGACAACCACGGAGAGCATTTAATTGGGAACTTGTTTGGTTTCAGAGGCTTACTTAGTCCATTACCATCATGGAAGGGAGCATGGCGGCAGGCATTGTGTGGATAAGTCATTGAGATCTAACATCCTGACTTGCAAGCAGCAGGTAGAGTAAACAAGAGGCAGACAGAGATATAGATAGAGGGGGAGGGAGAGAGAATGTGAGTGCCTGGCATGTGCTTTTGAAATCCTCAAAGCCCAACCTCAGTGGCACACTTCTGCCAACAGGACACATCTACTCCAAGGCCACACCTCCTAACTCCTTCCAACAGCAAAAGCCATAGTTTCCTTGTGACTCAAACACATGACCCTATGTGTGTCACTGTCATTGAAATTACACTATTTTTTAAATTTTTCAGTAATTTGTATGTGTATGTCTGAGTACATGTCACATAGGTAGAGAGATGCCAGGGGCGTTGGATTCTCTGCAGCTGGAGTTCTGGGAGGTTGTGAGCTTCCTGACATGCGTGCTGGGAATCCAACTCAGTCCTCTGGAGGAGCAACACAGACTCACTCAGCCATGAGCCATCACTCCAACCATGCTATGTACAGAGGACAACACTGTAATCGTGAATACTAATGGCTCTGCACCACATTCAAATCCCAGCACCCGCATGGCAGTTCACAGCTGTCTGTAATTGCTGGGCGTGGTGGCGCACGCCTTTAATCCTAGTGCTTGGGAGGGAGAGGCAGGTGGATCTCTGTGAGTTCAAGGCCAGTCTGGTCTACAAAGTGAGCCCAGGACAGTCAAAGATACACAGAGAAACCCTGTCTCGGAAAAAATAAAAATAAATAAAAGAAAAAAGAAAAAAAGGCAAAACAAAGCAAGCACAGTATGTGTCATCAGTGGCATTTTATTTTCTCTGTGGCAAGATAACTCTTCATCTGATGACATCTTAGATTTAATGAAATAGATGAATTGTTCTACTTAAACCTTTCTAGATAATCAATAAAAAATGTTCTAAGCCAGATTTGCATGTATTTTTCACTGTTTTCTTTGAATCCAAGTGGACTTTTCAAAGGTCAATTTGATTTTTATTGTGATTGTGTTCCTTTTAAAGTGTGATTTGTATTTGTGTGTGTGCATGCACACAGATGTGCCTGTGGCTGCGCGTGTGCCAGTAGTCGAGGTTGAGTGTCCATCTCTTTCCATATTATTTATTTATTTTTTAAAAAGATTTATTTTATTTATTTTATGCATATATGTGCTCTATCTGCATGTACACCTGCATTCCAGAAGAGGGCACCAGATCACATTGTGGATGGTTGTGAGCCACCATGTGGTTGCTGGGAATTGAACTCAGGACCTTTGGAAGAGCACTAGGCAGTGCTCTTAACCGCTGAGCCATCTCTCCAGCCCCTCCATATTATTTTTTGAGACGAGAGTGCTGAGAACTCAGGTGTTTGTCTTGCAATAGCTGGCACTCCGCCCACTGAGCCATCTCTCAGCCTCCCACAGCTCGGTTCTGCAAAGCGTTCTAGGAACAAGGAGTTCATGAGTTTTGTATATAATGAAAGTTGTAGGTGGCTCTGTTCTTTTGGCTGGAGCTGGGGGACACAAAGATTTAATGAAAGTGTAATCAAGTTCATCCTGAGGCTCAGCTTATGATGTGGGCCACAGTCAAGAACAGGGGACTAAGGAGTACTTCATAAGAAGTTAGAAAGAGAAAAGCAAAGCAAAGCTGACATGGTTGCTACTATTAAAAGAAGCAAAGCTTCCACAGACTTTAAAAATTTGTTTATTTAAAAATATATTTAAAAGGTTTGACAAAAATGTTTTAGAAAAAAAAAAATCCCTGCAATCTTCAACAGTTCATCATCACTCAGTGCAGTCAAAGGACAACAAAGGCCTCTACCAGGGTAAAAGAGATGCTTTCATGTCACAAAACTTTATCAGCTACGCTGCTGAGAACAGTTAGTTCGCCAGTAGGCCAGTCAAACAGCCAGTACTTTACAAACCAAGTGAAGTGATGCCTACAACATGGGAATTCTAAAACGAGGCAGAAATATACAGAGAAAATAGGAACTTTGGAGATACAGACCAAACTTAAATGCAGTTAAAAAACAACTACTGACTTTGGTTATTTTTTAATTTTAAGAAATTTAAATACAATTTTTTTTTAAATTCCTAAGAATGTGCATGTGTCTGTAAGTACCACTGCCCAATACAGCCAGAAAATGGTATCGGATGCTCTGGAGCTGGAGTTGCAAGGGTTGTAAGCCATCTGATATGGATTCCGGGGACCACACTTGGGTCCTCTGCAAGAACATCAGTCACTCATCACTGAGCTATTTCTTCAGCACCAGCACCCAGTTCTTAAAGGCAGGATCTGACTATGTTGCCCAAGCTAGTCTTGATCTTATGAGCTAAATTGATCCTCCTGCCTCAGTCTGTTAAGTAGCTGGGACCACACAAGCAAATACCATAGCACCTGGTTCTTTTTTTTTTTCCTTACTAGAAATGTGGGGGAAAGGACCAAAGCTGGTCCTGGTCTGTGGGACCTTCCCGTGCAGCAGCATGTTGGTGAGGTCACCAGACACTCAAAGAAGCCAGAGGCTGGCTGGCTTTGTGCCCGTGGCCATCATTCATCACTCAAATCCAACCATCTTCAACGAGGCCAGGGGATCCAGAATATAGCTCAAATTCTGTGAGTAACCCTCTGGAAAATTTCAAGTCCAGAGCCTTGGGTCAAATGGTCTGGAGCTTGGTAACAATCAGCACTCGCACCATCTGGTCAAAGGAACTACAGACACAGAGCCCCCTTTTGTCAGGACTCCAGTCCAAACTCGAGATGGGCTGAGTAGACACGGTCACATTCTGCAAAAGGCTGACGGAGCCTGCGACTCCCATCTCTACTCCCTCGGAATCCTTCTTTGACCGGTGAGTGGGGTATTCACTGAAAACAAGATCAAAGTGGTGAGAGACAAATCTTGACATTCACTGTTTTGTTTCTCTATATAAGCTTCAGTGACTTTGTATTTCTCAGCTGGTTACTGAACCAGCACTTACGACTTTCCAATACTGATCTTAGGAGAGTGAAGGCAATAATACCTCAATAACTACCAATATCTTAGGAGATAACTATCAATATCTTAGGAGAGTGAAGGCAATAATATCAATAACTATCAATATCTTAGGAGAGTGAAGGCAATAATACCTCAATAACTACCAAGTTCAACACACTTCAGCGATGGCCACTGTTCCTGCAAATGTCTACACAGCAGCCCTATTCAGCATCCACTTGTGCCTCTTTTTTAATATGAATGCTACAGGTTGGTCTGACTTGGTGCACTCCATAATGTTTTGTTGTAATTCATTCTAAATTAGGATTGCTAGACACCATGGGCAATGTGAATACAAGGGAAAAAGCTGTAAGGAGGAGGATTTATAAAAGCTCATTTAACAGTTCTACAAAAAAGAACTGGTACCAAACTCTGATCTCAGAGTTCACCACTCACACTTAACCTGAGGACCTTCTCTGTACTATTACTGTGGGAGTGTTACTGGGGAGAGATTGTAAAAACCACTGCTTTCACAAAGGAAAAAACAATGCTAAGAACATTTTTTTTTCTAGCTAAAAATATAAAATTTTAAGCTAAGAGGAGGGAAAGGCCAACAACTAAATAATACCTGACATACATATGAAAGGTAGAAAAAAGATGATATAACCTTCTCTACACACAGGAAAAAGATATAACCTTCTCTACCTACCTTAAGGCTCTAAGGCATGCTCTTTACACAGTCCTTCAGAATCCATTATATATCAAT
This sequence comes from Lophiomys imhausi, assembly GCA_907164525.1. Lineage (NCBI taxonomy): Eukaryota > Metazoa > Chordata > Mammalia > Rodentia > Muridae > Lophiomys > Lophiomys imhausi. Next base: position 5,429,371 of record CAJQZJ010032395.1, on the reverse strand, counting down.
CATGACACTTTGTGAATGCAAAAAACTCACAACTAACCAAGCAATGAAAAAAAAAAAAAAAACTAAAAAACCAGACCTAGAGTCTGAGAGGCACAAAACAATCAGACACAATAGAAATGGAGGAGAAACTACAGGTAGAAAACACTTTTTCTGGTCTGCAGAGATGGCTGAGTGGTTAAGAGCACTGGCTGCTTTTCCAAAGGGCCGGGATTCAAATCCCACCAACCCACATGGCAGTTCACAACTGTCTGTAATTTCTGCGTGTGGTGGTGCACACCCAGCACTGCAGAGGCAGAGGCAGGCAGATCTCTGTGAGTTCAAAGCTAGTCTGTCTAGTCTACAAAGTGAGTCCAGGACAGTAAGAGACACACAGAGAAACTCTGTCTCGAAAACGAAAACAAAAAACCTGAAAACACTTTTTCTTCCTTTTAGATCCAACAAATTATTTTACTGAAAAGCAATAGAGCCAGGTGGTGGTGGCACACGCCTTTAATCCTAACACTCAGGAGGCATAAGAAGGCGGATCTCTGAGTTCAAGGTCAGCCTGGTCTACAGGGAGAGTTCTAAGACAGCCAGGGCTACACAGAGAAACACTGTCTCAAAAAACAAACAAACAAAAGGAACAAAATATTCTTACACACATGCACACAGAGTGGTTAATTCTGGGTGGGGGAAAAGCCAAGAAGTAAACTTCAAATTTCTAAGCATACAGATCTAGCCTTATTAACATAAAAAGAAAATTATCCAGCTGCCACTTGACCACATGTGGAAAATTGGTACTGGCTCCATTAGCAGTCTCAAGAATTGGGGAATCAAGGAAACAGGCGTGGCTTAGCTAATAAGACTGGCAAAGCCTAACATATGGAGAGACTGTGTTAAAACCAGGAAAGAATAAAGGGCAAAGGTTCCAGAATCAAATGATCTATCTACCTGACTTCCTCCCAGAATACCTTTCTACTGCTTCTTACAGATAGAAAGCACAATTTTTTTTTTATGAAGGAAGGTTGGATGGAGTGTATCAAAAGCAATTACAAATTTGTCAGTTAATAGCTTCAATTCTCTAACCAATACTATCTGACTACAGCCCTGTTTTTCTGCTTCTACAAAGAGCTTAGAGAAGGGTTTGTAAATGTGAAAGTCCAAGTCATACTAAAAAATGCTGTTGTTTGTTTTTTTATAGTAATCAAACTTTAATTTTGAAATAGCCTTCAACTGTGAGCTTTTTATTTCCTGAGCAATGCTTAAAGATCTCTGTTGCTAATAAAGTTTTCAAATTTTCAATCTGTATAAGACCCACTGAACTGGTAGCTGACCTAGCACTTCAGTGCCCCCAAGAATCACTGAACACAGCACATGATTGCAGTTCCCACAGGAACTCATCCTGCTGAGGTGTACAGAAAAGAAACTCAGGGGCGAGGCTTCATCTGAGATCAGCCAGGAGCCTCGGGCTGTTTTCAACAGTTTCATAACACCCAGAGAGTGACTATCAGGCCAAAATGAATTAAAGCAGATACTAAAGGAGAACAAGAAGGTGAAGTCCTATTTCACACCCTCACATAACTTAAAGACTTACTACTTCCACAGGTGAAGACTCCCGGTGCCGCCCGCTGTCAGAAAGAGCTCTCTGTTCTGAGGCAAGTGCCGAACCTGCCATATGGTGGATTTATGGGCCTAGTCAGACAAGACACAGATGATGGTTAAACACCAAATGGCAGCCCACAAGAGTAGACTTAAAAACAAAGACTTGTAACCACCCTTTCTTCAGCTGTTAGAAAAGAACATTTTATTGCCGCTTTAATTTTAAGAGGCACTTTTGCTGAAGCGTATAGTCCGGGTAGGCAGTGGGGTCTGTCGGACCGTTTCTGACTCTAAATGTTTCTATCAAATTATCAAGTACTATGGCCTACCTTTGAAAGTGACCTGAATCTTCTCTTTTGCAGTGTCCAACGCCCTTCCCTTTGTCTGTTTTCAATATTTTAACTATAATACGCATGGTCTTCTTGTCTTATGTTTGCTGTTCCACAGGTTCCTTGGACCTAGCTCCGCACCTTGTTTCTGGACTCGGAAAACTGCCTATGATCTTAGTGAAAGTGTGCCTTTGGAACAGAATTTTCTTCCTCCTACTCTCTTAATTCTGTGATATAGTCTTTTTACAGTGACCCAGGGATCCTCCATACTATATGTGCTATATATACAATTTATACATATACGCATATAGTTAATTTTCACTATAATATAACTTGCATACATACAGTTAACTAATCATCAACCGTTACTGAACGACCCAACCCCTCTGCCTCACCTCCCAGATCTCATTCTGTTTTTCACAGGATCCATTGTGTGCTCAGGTTTTCCACTCAGTTTTTAATTTGCTTATTGAGTTTTTTATCTTCAGCATCATTTCAGTTGGGTTTTTCTTCAGAAATCCTCATCACTGAAACATTCCCATTTGCAAACAATCCTAGACTTAAAAGATCCTTAAGATTCTACCAGAAAATTCCTAAACTTATAAATACTTTCAGCAAAGTGACAGGATACAAAATTAACATACAAAATCTAGCAGCCTTTCAATTTCTAATAATGGTCTTCCAAAAAAGAAAAAACTAGGGCAGTGGGTAGAGAATCCCATTCAGAGGAGTTGCTTAAAAAACAAAAACCAAAAACCCAAACTGGTGGTAGAGTTGGCAGCAGCGGTGGCACAAGCCTTTAATCCCAACACTTGGGAGGCAGAGGCAGGCAGATCTCTGAGTTCGAGGCCAGCCTGGTCTACAGAGTGAGTTCCAGGGTAGCTAGGACTACACAGAGAAACCCTGTCTCAAAAACCAAAATGAAAACAACCCCCCCCCCAAAAAAACCTAGGAATACACATAACCAAGGAGGTGAGACACCTGTACAGCGAAGACTTTTAAGAGTCTGAAGAGCACACTAAAGACTTTCCACTTCACAGATTGGCAGAACTGTTACAGTAATGGCTACATTACTGAGAGCCTCACACATTCAAAACACTCTCCGCTCAAATCCAACACTGTTCTTCACAGAACAACCAAAACCAACCCCAGTTCAACATAAACACACAAAAGAGCTGGACTAGCCAAAGTAGAAGGAGTGCGGCTGGGCACGGTAGCACACACCTGTAACCCCAGGAGGCAGGAGGATCTCTGAAAGTTCGAGGCCACCCTACTCTACCTAGCAAGCTCTAAGACAGCTAGGACTACATGGAGATACCCTGTGTCAAAAAAACAAACAAACAAACAAACAAACAAACAAACAAACAAACAAACAAACACCCAGAGTAATGCTGGGGTATTACAGGTCCAAACTGAGACATTCTATTCCTGGGGTGCCAGGAGCTGTACAATGCTAGAAGAAAATCAGACATGTAGACCAACAGAATAGAATAGCAGTAACCATGTCAAAAGTGCACGCATATAAAAAACTAAAAAACAAAACAAACCAGCCTCTTTAACAAACAGAGCCAGAAGGGCTGGGCGTGGTGGTGCACACCCTTAATCCCAGCACAAGGAAGGCAGAGGCAGGTAGATCTCTGAGTTAGAGGCTAGCCTGGTCTACAAAGTGAGTCTAGCTAGTACAGCCAGGGTTGTTACACAGAGAAAGCCTGTCTCAAAAAACCAAACCAAACCAAACCAAACCAAACCAAACCAAACCAACCCAAAAAAACAGAGCTAGAAAAACAGGATACTCACATACAGAAAAAATTATTTAGATTCATATCTCTAATCCTGCCCAAGATCAATTAAAAATGGATCAAAGACTTTAATATAAGAATAAAAACTGTGAAACTGCTATAGAAAATAAAGCAGAACCATTGAAGCTATGGGGATCAGCAAGGACTCTCTGAGAGGGACTCTTACAGCACAGGCCTCGGAGCACTTGTGGCCTCCGCAGCCACAGAAACCATCACACAGTGAAGGGGCAGCTTACAGATCAGAAACTCATCTAAGTATGTATGGCACAATTCCTAGACTCTATAAAGAATTGCAAAACATTAAGTAGCAAAGCATCACTAAGCCACTCACTTCACACTTCGGTGATTACTAATCTTGAGATTTTAGTTTTAATTCTGCGTATGTGGGGGTTGGGGGTGTCTGTGTATGAATGCAGTGCTTGAGGAGGTCAAAAGATGGCATCAGATGCCCTGGAGTTGGAGTTACGGGGGTTGTAAGCAGCCTTGCACGGATCCTGGGAACCTGACTCAAGTCTTTGGGAAGAGCAGCAGGCCTTCTTAACTGCTGAGCTCTCTCTCCAGTCCTGAATGATAACTCTTGCTGCTGGTTTGAATATTCATTCGACAGCATTACCATGGATGCCAGAAGTCCAAGACTAAGGCGCTAGTGATTGATGAGCATAAAAACCACGAATCTCAAAATATATACTTTAAATGCATGAGAGGCCCCAATCATTAGGCTCATACTTTCCAAATGAACTTGGAAGGATACTACTGTATATAGATGATAAGTGATTTTTTTTTTTTTTTTTTTTGGTTTTTCGAGACAGGGTTTCTCTGTGTACCAGTAAGGGCTGTCCTGGACTTACTTTGTAGACCAGGCTGGCCTCGAACTCACAGATATCCGCCTGCCTCTGCCTCCCAAGTGCTGGGATTAAAAGAATATGCAACAATTTAACAATAAATTGAAAGATATACTAACTACATTCTAAGATGACCCTGGTAAAATAGTATTATAGTTCTAGTTACCTTGCTATGAACTTTAGTTCATCCGGCACTGGCAGTGTATGTTCAGCAATAATAACTACTATGTCATAAGATGTCACAAGGGGGAAGTTCTGTGAAATCCCACAGCATCCACCGTGGGGGAGGGAATCCCACAGCAGCTACACTATCAGGTAGAAGGAAATGACTGAAATCCCACAGCCTCCACAGTGGGGGAAGCAAGGGAAGTAAAGTTCTTATTTCCTGAACAACCTGCACATTTCAATCTTAGGCAAACAACCAACCTGTAGCTGCTCAAAGATGGTCACATTCCCCAACTGCCTCTGACAAGACAGGATGTTTCAACATGGATTTTATGTAGCTACTTTATTCCAGACATCTTCTCTTCTTTTGTGACTAGTATTTTCTTTCCTTATGTATTTTTTAATCTTGTAAACCAAAAGTCTTCCCTGCTACACTATCTCAAGTACAAGCCACAGCATAGACAAACAGGACATTCTTGAATATCTATGACTTCCTAATCACAGTAAGCAGAGTTTTAAAATAAGTTCACTTAATACAGCAAGTGAGAATATAAAATAAAACGTGATGAAATGACATAGTGAAAATGTTACTTCTGGAAAGTACATTAGTTATTAATAGAAATAATTTATTAGAAAACACCAAGCTGGGATTTCCTGATTTGTCATCATCAAGGTTTAACAAAATACAAAATAAGATTCCTGGCTAACCATGATAGTTATTACAATCATGAAGTATAAAGCCGGCAACCATTGCAAAGTAATCTGCAAAAAAAACACTTCAGATCCCACAAGCACATGACAGAGGAAGCCTGATAACTCATTCTATGCACTAGTCTAAACCAAATACCACCCCTCTCCATAGAAAGAGTCCCTCATATTTACCTTTTCTGTAACAGAAGCAAAGCCTTTGGTGGGATGCTGTGTTCTTGTGTCAAAGACGTGGAACTTCCCTTCCAGAGATGTAGCTACTAACTTATTCATACTTATGTCCTTTCTGTCAAACTCCAAGCTACACACCTGAAATCGGAGAATAAATTATTGAAACGCTCTTTATTTTCTTTACTTTTAAAAATATGTGTACGGGTAATTTTTACCTGCTTTCATATATGTACACCAGGTGTGCACTTGGTGCCCAGGGATGCCAGAAGTGGGGGTCAGATTCCCTGGAACTGGAGTTACAGATGGCTCTGAGCCATCATGCAAGTGATGGAAATCAAACCCTGGTCCTTCAAAAGAGCATTCAGTGCTCTTAACCACTGACCTGTCTCTCCAGCCCTTGTTGGCTCTTTTAAGTTATCTGAATGGCTTAAAATGACAAGACCATTTGGAAGTGCTTGAATAGTTATTAAACCCTCTGAATCAACATAGCAAAATATATTTTCTGTTAACTTGATCAACAAAACCATCTTGGGTTCTCAGTGGAAGGTCACAACACAATGTTTTCATTTTTTAGCACAGGTAAGTAGAGGCTGTCTTCTGAAATCAAAAAGGAATCACATTTTTAAATGAAGGTGTAAAGCTTAAGAACAAAACAGTCCAAATGTGCTTGGTGAAGCTTTTCCTACTCCAGCAAGAAAGTCTCCTATTTACGTTCTCATTTTGATACCATCTGTGTGGTCCTGATCCTCAGATGGGCTGGAGGCTGCACTGACTCTCTTCTGTACAAACTGAATCTGAGTATGTGTTCACTTTCTTATATTTCTGGTGTGAGCCCAGCCTTTAATGGTTGTGCCATCTCTCCAGCCCATGTGTTCACTTTCTTAAGAAAGGACAACATCTTCAACAAATGGTGCTGGTCTAATTGGATGTTGACTGTTGGGGTAGTGTTAAGCATTCTAAATGTTAATTGGTCCTGCTTGCTGTCTGTTCTTACATTGACTCTGATTGGTTAAATAAAATGCCGAGGCCTGAGATTGGGCAAAGACAGAGAAAGGTGGGACTTCCTGAGATTAGAGCAGGAAGCCTGCACTTTAGACAGAAGATTAATACATTCCAGCCAGGAGCAGCAGGAAAGAGGCACACACCATGGGTTAGAGAAAAGAGCCTCATTCCACATGGCCAGGAACATTGGCATATCGTGGAGTATGGCAGTCCAAGGGAACGTATGTATATATGGGGTCATATTTGGGTAATAGAATTAAGAGCTAGCTTAGATGGGCCAGGATTGCACAACTCAGGCCAAGGCTTGTTAAAATCCATGTGGTGTCTGTGTGTGCTCATTTATAATGTCTGGATAAGAATTAACTGCCACAAAACCAATTAATGATAATATAAATACTGCTTAAATAGTTTAATTAGCTATATTTCTTTTTATAGTTGACATGTAAAAGAATGAAATTAGACCCATACTTATCATCTTGCACAAAACTTAAGTCCAAGTGGATCAAAGACATTAACATAAGGCCTGACATACTAAATCTATTAGAAGAGAAAGTGGGGAAAACCCTCAAACTCATCGGCACAGGTGACAACTTCCTGAACAGAATACCAACAGCTCAGGATTTAAGACCAACAATCAATAAATAGGACCTCATGAAACTGAAAAGCTTCTGTAAGGCAAAAGACAGTGTCATTTGAAGAAAATGGCAGCCTACAGACTGGGAAAAAATCTTCACCAACCCCACATCTGACAGAGGGCTAATATCCAAAATTTATAAAGAACTCAAGAAATTAAATGCCAAGAAACCAAATAATCCAATCAAAAAATGGGGAACACAGCTAAACAGAGAATTCACAAAGGAGGAATCCCTAATGGCTGAGAGACACTTGAAGAAATGCTCAGCATCCTTAATCATCAGAGAAATGCAACTCAAGACGACTCTGAGATTCCATCTCACACCTGTCAGAATGGCTAACATCAAAAGTTCAAAGGACAGCACATGCTGGTGAGGTTGTGGAGAAAAGGAAACACTCCTCCATTGCTGATGGGAGTGCAAGCTGGTACAACCACCGTGGAAATCGGTCTGGCGATATCTTAGAAAACTTGGAATAGCTTTGCCTCAGGACCCAGCCATACCACTTCTGGGTATACATCCAAATGATTCCTCACCAAACCACAAGGATGTTTCCTCATCTATGTTCATAGCAGCCTTACTTGTTAATAGTTAGAAACTGGAAACAACTCAGATGTCCCTCAAACGAAGTATGGATTAAAAAACTGTGGTACATCTACACAATGGAATACTACTCAGCCATCAGAAACAACGAAATCATGAAATTTGCAGTCAAATGGATGGAACTAGAGAAGCTCATCCTGAGTGAGCTAACCCAGACTCAGAAGGATGCACATGGCATCTATTCACTTATAGTCTGATTTTAGCCATACAGTACAGGATAACTATACTACAACCAACGAACCAAAGGGAACAGGACCATAGACTTTTTTTCCTGTCAATGAGACACTTTGCCCTAGTGGTGCTGTCTTGTAGGCCCCCGGTGTATGAGGAGGCTCTTGGCCCTCATATGACTGCTGAACTGGGGCAGGAGACTGATATGCAGGGACACTCCACTCCAGAGGAGTGGGATGGAAGGGCTAGGGGGTAGAGAGTGGGAGGGCGGGACTAGGAAGGGTGGAAAGAGGGCACTGTGATGGAGATGTAACCTGAAGTAATAAATAAACATTGAAAAAAAAGGAAAGGATGAATGGCCACCATTAGGTATTTTGGCCCTGCAAGGTTAACTTTTGGTAAAAGACTGAGTGGCATGGGTTAGGAGAAAGGATCTGAGAGTTCTGTAGTGGTCAGAGTTAGAAAGAAGACACAAACATACTCAGAGAAGTTGGCGAGCACAGAAATGCACATTACCCCATTTTTAATGTTTGTGTCCCAACGCAGCGACATGTTTCTGAGATCAAAAAGCTTGATGTCCCCATTGTCATAGCCAGCACAAACAACACGTTCTTCTTTATTATAAGCATTGCCTGGAAATCAAAGATACACTTCAGGTCTTTTGAAATCCAAGGTGATGGCTGCTAGGAAAAACTGGTACAAAGTATACATCTAACTTGAGACAGATATAGTTTTAAAAAATTATACTGGGGATAATTCCACTCATCAATCCTGACAGGAGGTGAGGAGTAGTTTTTATTATTATTTTTTTAATGCTTACTAGAAATTCTATAATGAAGGTCTAGTGTTTACTGACTTCTAAATAGAAACATTTGAAAGAGCTTACTGAATTCTAAATAGAAAGATACTCTCTCAGGCTGGGATATAGCTCAGGGCTTGTCTACCAAGTACAGAGTCTATAGTGCATTATAATACCTGCACAGACCACCTACCATTCTTATATAGTAGGGCCTGGGAAGGTAAGTATGTTCATGCTTCTTTTCATTCCTTGGTAGTAACAATATATGAATGCAAATACTGTTTTAAAGTTATTTTTCAGAGTATTTTTCTAGTTATCTTTGCAAGAAACTTTGTAATGAGTAGGAATGCATTTTTAGTGGCATAGATGACCATGCCTCGAGTTTACAATGTGATGCTAATTTCATGCTTAGCTCCAGGATGGTTTTCCTGCACAGCTCTTGCTGAATGAAAAAAAAAAAAAAGTGAGGTTACAGGAAGGTCCTATCAGTGTGTGACGCTACCTGGACACCTGACCCGATGTCTTCATTCTCAACTGCGTCCAGCTTCCTCCTTATATGCTCCAGGCTGCATTTCCACTGTGGGCTCTTGATGGTACCAGTATGTTATTCTTCTAGGTTCCAAACTGACCTCACCATCTTCCCTCACCCCTGCCATAATGCTTGTGGAGCTTTTCAGTGAACAACATCTTTACCTCCATGATCCCAAAACGTGGTCATCTTGGACAGAATTCTTTACTGTGTTCCTCATTTGATGGATACAGAATTGCAAATACTATTTAATCTGTATCTGTCTTAGCAATCATTTTCATTGCTCCAAACCTTTTTTTAAAAAAACAAAAACCCTGGAATCCTGCCTAAAATTTATCTCCACTATGCCATTTGCCAACCCTTAGTACTCATCACCGTAACACCTGAAAGTTCAGATCAGACCTCACCATTCACAGACCTGCCAAGGCAGACCACTACCTCTGGCCACCCAAACCACTGTGGCTATGGTAACTGTGGCTAGAGTCATGTGTGGGGCCACCTTCTCTACCATCTTCTTCTAGGGCACTTTGAAGTTATTCCATATTTGGAAAATGTTCTCCCAATTTCAGAGATGGAAATCCTATGGATCCTCGGTCTGAGATCAAAATGATTTTCCTCCCTCTGTGTCTTTCTGCATTGATGCCTTTTGTGATGTCTTATTGCTTGTTTTATACTGTAAGTATAGTGGATACTAGCCCTTCTTTTCTAAACCATTTTCTTGAGAACTCAAATATGACTCAGTTTCTCTACTGCATATTCACAGTATAGTAAATAAATAAAAAAAAAATCTAAAGTCAGCCATGGTGGTGTACATCTGTAGGTCCAGTCATTTGGAAGGCTGAACTAGGAGTTATTACTTGAGCCCAGAGGTTTGAGGCCAGCCTGAGCAACATGGTGAGATCTTGTCTCAAAACAACAAAACAAAACCAAACACTACAAAAGCCAGGTATGGTGGCATATGCTTTAGTCCCAGCACTTGAAAGGCAGATGATCTTTGCCAGCTTGAGGCCAGCCTTGCCAAAAGGAAAACACAGGTTTAAAACTAAATATGAAGCCGTATCCAGGTACATGCCTGTAAGTGTAGCTCCTTCGAGAGGCTAGGCCAGCCTCTCGGCCATATCTTTTACAAAGGCAAGCACCAATACTAACAAGATCAATATGATCGTTAAGTATATTAATAAATGGTCACATTTACCACACTTATAAGAAATAATTCTGTAATGGCACAACTATTTCCTAGAAAGTAAACACTATGAAAAACATAACGTGAGATGTTTCTAGGTTATCATTTGCATCTGAGGCTTGGTTTAGTCCTACTGATGGCATCTGGCACTAAACTAGGTCAATATCATTTAAACAAAAACCTCCCATAATAACAGTATTAATATTTTCAACACTCCATAATTTATGCACGCGCTAAGAGCTTTAGCAACGTCACCTCACTGGCCCCTCAACACTATTAGCACCCCTGTGTAAGTACAACAACCAGCAAACAGTGAAGTCCGGTGACTTTCCCCAAGCCACACAGCAAATAGCACAGTAAAGATGCAAACCTCAGTCTGAGACTGACATTAGCAACTATGCTATTTGCCTGGACAAACTTTCAGAATAGTCTACAGAATAGACTACTGGAGACTACTGAGATTTCTTGAAACATGATGAACCTCAAATACAGGATCTCATCAGTAACTTACCAAATGTCACCGTCCAACAGTCTCTCTTGTTTTCTCCTTGTACAGGCTCCATGTTAGCAACAGGATCATCTTTTTGCCTTGGGTCCCACACTTTTACAGTGCCTGTCATGAGTAAAGGGAGTTGGCAAAATTCAATAGTGACTGAGCACACTTCCTGTTTGCATTCTCTTTCCACGGCATCCTGTACACACGACAATGATGCAGATGTTACAACATCTGAAAACTATTTATGTTTTTCTGACTTCAAAGTGATTAAGTTGTACTTGATACCAGACATACCTCACATGCTACTAGTATCATGTTTCCTAAACTAACAGGGACACAGAGGAGGCCAACAAGTGCTTCTAGGTTATCCGTAAGTGATGACTGATTGTCAAGTCAAGGACAAGTGTACAATTCAAAACATGCCTTATTTTCTTGGTTAGCACTCAAACTAATACATGTATAAAGGATAGTGGGAGTGTCATTTTACCTTTATGCTTTCTTTCCTACACATATAACGGTTGGCACTTTTCATATACAGAAGGATAAGCTCTGTTACTATGTTTTATAGGGGGTGTTAGAGTGTCATTTCAGCTGCTGGGGGAGGCACGTCACACAGAGTAACCAGTTTGCATGAGGTCTCAGCTTCACTTGTTGACACAGAAGAAACAACCCCACCTGTTTCAGATATAATTAGGCCTAGCTTTCCCTCAAAAAAAAAAAAAAAGTGAGGAGGGAACTATTAAATAAAATTAACCATAAATTAAATTTCAACCCTCTCATATCAATTCATATTATAGTATTACTAACTACCATGGGCTACAATCACCATAAATGCATGTAATGGGATAGCTAAAAGGCACACATCTCAGTAAGAAGGGCAAAAACATCACTGAAAGAGATGAGAAAATGGAGATTGACCTTCAGGGACAGAGCTGGTCATTAGGAAGGTAGCATTAGGAAGGAGGGAACAGAGACTACCATCTCCGCTACAGGCTTTACACATGTCCTTCAGATTTTAATAAGCTTCCCACACTTGAATTGGCAATGAACATAAACATGATTCATAACACAAAGTTAATAAGTAGGCAAGCATACACACTAACAAAAGAAATGGAGCACATTTTCCAATCTACAAACTTACAGGAAAGAAAAACTTATGGCAGCCAGTTGTAGTCCCTGTCCCCTATAGCTGGTCAGGTAAGTGGGTACTTTGAGTTATTTAAAAAATACATTTTTATGAATCATAAAATGGTCCCAAGGAGTTACACCCATAACAATAATCACTTCTTCATAATTTCAAGCCACTCTCCTAAGAATACCCAGAAAACTTAAGCACGTTGAGTGGTTATTGCAGAAGCAGAGCCACACGATGGAATTCGGTTATTAAAATGGTAGTTGTGGAAACAGAATATGCATATGACAAACTGCAAAGTAAGATGTAGAATCACAGTGGCTGTGGCAGCGTAATGAGCTGCTCGCCATCTTTCCTTTGGTGTTCCACATTGCTCCCATGAAAAAAAATTAATTTCTAACACATTGAGGCTCTCAAGTAACTATTAGACAATTATATCTCATTTCTGTTTTAAAATAATCTCTTTAAAGCCACTACTACATCTCCACGTGAAACAGCAAAATCTGGGACCCATACAGTCATTCAGACTTGGTTAGCTGGTCACTGAAGCTGGTGCCTGTGGTGATTCTATGGCACTCCACGGACAAGATCACAGAACATGTTTGCAGGTACCAGTCAACCTGACATTTTCCTAATTAGTAATTCTGCTTTTTTGGTTGTGAGCCTAGCCTTTAACGGCTGAGCCATCTCTCCAGCCCAGTAATTCTGCTTTTTAAAGAGGATGAGACGCTGCCACTCATATCACATCATTTGCTCAAGAAACCCGTAAAGATGCTGTAAGTCCTTCAAAGTCAGTTCGTTATTAGTTGTTGAACTGTAAAATATTCAGTGCTGTGCCTCTAGCTGAAAATACACAACAGCCTGAATCAAATGAAGGATGTGCAGTAACATCTGTCTGTTTAAAGGCAGATGACCACATGGTAGACGCAGACTCAAGCCGACCAAAGAGGATTCCGTGTCAGAGGATACGCCATCACATAGAGGTTTCCATTAAATGCTTGTTTAAGACTTAAAATATACTGACTCACCATCCCGGCTCCCGGTCACAATTTCAGGTGCTCCTTCCCCAATTCCAAGTCCACCTATACCGTCTATAGTATTTATAATTTCTTTGTGGCCCTTTACAGAATACACTGGCATCTCCGGAGCTTCCAAATTCCTAAGCAAAAACAAAAACAAAAAGAAAACAACAACAACAAAAAAAACATAGCCACTTATTACACTTGGCCTAAAAATCAATTAAAAACAAAAACAATTCAAAATGGATCAAAGACTTTAACATAAGACAGAGACTCAGAATGTTAGAGGAAAAACAAATAAAACACTGACAGATACAAACATAAAAAAGGTTCTCTGAAAAAGATTCCAATAGCACAGGAAATAGAGCCAGGAAATGGACTCTTCAAGACACCGTTATGCACAATCAAATTTTATTCAGTCATGAAGAAAAACGAAGTCATGACACCTGTGAGAAAATGGACAGTAGTGGAAGTCATTATATTAAGCAAAAACAAGCCAGAATAGGGAAAACAAAGAAGTGGAACATTTAAAATTATGCACACATACATATGTGTGTATATATGCACATTTGTATATGTGTGTTTATAGGTCATAAAACTGGAGAGATTGGCAGGTAAGATGGCTTGGCAGATAAAGGCACTTGCCACTAAGGCTGACAACCTGCATTGGTTCCCAGATCATACAATACACATGGACACTGAATAAATGTGAAAACAATTTAAACAACAACAAAACAAAACTCAAAGGGGTATCAGAAGGAAGAAGTGGGCAATGGAATATACATAGTAAGAATGTATCTAGCCCGGTGTGTTGGGGAAACACCTTTAATCCCAGCACAGAAGCAAAGGCAAACAGGTTTCTGTGAGTTAGAGGCCAATTTGGTCTACGTTGTGAGTTACAGCGCAGCCAGAGCTATGTAGAGAGGCCTGCCTCAAAAACTGAAACAAAACAACAACAAAAAAAAAACCAAAAAACCAAAAATGTATCTATATCTGGCGGGAACAGAACCAGCTACAAGGGCAGAAAGTAGGAGAAGGAAATGAATAAAAAAGAAATATACATACATATACACACACGAATATATATGTATACATATATATACACGAGTGGTAGATTTTCATATATATACATGTATATAAGTATGTATATATATGTACACACACACACATACACACACACAAACACATATACACATGAAAAGCCACCACTCATGCTAAGTCTCCAAATCCACCCAAAATAATGAAAAATGAATAAAATACTGAAAATAAGACACTGGTTTCTCCATTTCTCTGAAACTCTATAATAAAGCATGTAAATAATAAACGCTATGAAAAAGTATGTAAAGAAATAATTCTAAGTAAGATTTACATGAGGGCAGTAGACACTACAGTGATTTTGTTTAATGAAAGCAGGCTTTTATTAAGTAGTTCAATAGGCATTTTCCTAAAAAGTTGTGTTTAGATCTTATAGCACTAAATACTAACAAAAACTTTAACTGGGGGTTCTGCATGGAAAAAATTTAAATCAGTGTATCGCTCTATAATATCAAACCTCTTGATGAAATGGCATTAATTACCAGCCCCAAACTGCTTGTGGGCAGGGGAGAACCAGTAACCCTGCTTCAAGTTCAAAAGCAAAGAGCTCAGCATCTTTTTAAACTTTTGCTCTTTAACACTTGAGGTTGTAATGATGTCATTCCCCTCCTGGTCCCCTTTCAAACCCTCCCGCAGATTCCTCCTGGCTCTCTGGCATTCATGGCCTGTTTCTTCATTGTTACTAGACACATAGACACAACACGCATATACATGCTATACAAACATATACATGTTATACATACACATTCCCAAATAGAATATGATGCTTAGGATTTTAAGTGCGTGTTGAATATGACATAGAGATATATTACAACACAGCCCTTGTGGCTTCAGTTACTTTTGGAAGAAATTTAAATATCTCAAAGGAGTATTTTAAGGTTAGAATTTTCTTTTTAATAAGTCTATCAAAGGGAGCTTATCCTATTTGTGTACTGTTTAGTAATCTCACCATATATGAAGATTTCCATCAAAATCTCCAGTAGCTAAGTATCTTTGCTGCAAAGGTGCGGCACCAAATGTTCCACATTTAATGGGCTTAGCCTTTTCAATCTGAATAAAAAGGAGAGAGGATACTTTAACTTATGTAAGCAGCTATTCATAATCGAAAGGTCTACAGTTTTGCTGTGGGATTTAAATACATACATAAAAGCAATGAAAACATTTTCTAATAAAAATTATAGTTTCTCTAGTTAATTTTATATAACTTAAAAAGCTTATCACTGCCAAAAAGAATGGTTGTTTTTGAGACAGGGCCTTGTACTCAGAACTCCTTGGCCACTGTCCTAAGTGTGGGTGGTTTATTTATTTTTATTTAATGTGTATGGGGGTTTTGCCTTCATGTATGTCCATGCGCCATGGCACACGCAGAGCCCACAGAAGCAAGAAGAGAACACTGAATCCTCTGGAACTGGAGATACAAGTGGCTGCCATATATGTGCTGGGAAGCAAACCTAGGCCCTCTGGGAGCAGCCAGTAACCTCTGAACAATCTTTCCAATATTCTGTGACAAGGTCTCTCATTTCATTGCTCAAGCCAGACATGATCCAAACAGGTCTAAAACCCAGAGATCCTGGTGTCAGCATGGAGTTACAGGAGGGGGAGAGGATAGCAAGAGAAGGATTTTATGTTTGTTGATATCTCACTGAGCCCTGTGTGGTGGCTCATTCCATTAGCCCCCTCTCCAGAAGCAGAAGGGCAGTTTTGAGTTCAAGGTCAGGCTAGGCTAACCTTTCCCCTCTCACAGACCTGAAAGCTCTACCATCTCTGCTGTTTTGCAGATACAAAGGTGCATTGTGCACTACACAAACCTCTTGGCAGAAATATAAATACAATGGAGACAGTATTTCCTGAAGGCTACAGGAACAAAGATGTCCATGAGCTTCTTGTAGTCCTACCTGGTAGCTGTTCAGTACTCTCTGAATGAGAGCAGAAGGAAGCCTCCCTTAGCCCTTCAGAACTAATTCTTGGACCAGAGAAGTCAGCACCAGAGCACTCGTTCTCCTTGGCCCTCCCTTCTCATCCTCTGGGATTTCATGTGTGTCTAAGATAATGTCTAGTGTCTAAGATACTGTCTAGTGTCTTTTGCACACAATCATGGGAACTATTTCCATGTACTGAGTATATGATAGCAGACATCATTCTACATAGTTTTTCCAGAAAAGACCATCTTTTTTCTTAATATGTACACTGCTGTAAACTATTAGGGATTTCTCTTTCTCTCTGTTTATATATGTAAGCATGCACACCTATGCAGAAGTCAGAAGAGAACTTCAGGTGTCTTGATCAATCAATCATTCTCTGCTTTATTCCTCTGAGGTAGGGTCTCTCAATGAACCTGGGGCTAAGCCAGCTGACAGCAAGCCCCAGGAATCTTCCTGTCCCTGTCCTCCATAGTGTAGGATACAGCTGTGCAGATGTGCCTACTTTTTATATGGCTGCTGCAGATTAAAACTCGATCCTCATGCTTGCACAGCAAGCACTCTCCCAGCCATGCCTGCAGTCCCAGGGCTATCATTTTCAAAATGAGAAGTGGTGTCTGTTACATCCCATGAGTCAGGCAGATTTCAAGCCCTTTCTCCTAAGCCTACTACTATTGGCCTCCAGGGCAGTATGTGATTCCAGCATTTTACTACTCAGCCCCATTCTGTAAGCCTGAGTCAACAGAAACATCCAAAAAAAAAAAAAAAAAAAAAAAGTTCTGAGCCTGAAAAACTGAAAAACAAATGGGGCAGGAATGAATTAAAGCTAATTTGGTTTTAATCTCATTCATCTTTTTTGCAAGATAAATATATAGTATGTTTTCCTCAGGGTTTCTGTTTTGTATCAAAGAAATAGAAACTTAGATGTTACTAGTCTATTGTTTAAGAAACAAACTCAAAACATATTTGGTCAAAATAGTCTAAAACGTTAGATCGTGTCCCTGGGCCTGCAATGTGACTCCACTTTGCTCAGAAAGGCTGGGCTTGGTTATACGCGGACTTCTGGTTAGTTTTTTTTTTTTTTTTTTGGTTTTTCGAGACAAGGTTTCTCTGTGTAGCCCTGGCTGTCCTGGACTCACTTTGTAGACCAGGCTGGCCTCGAACTCGCAAAGATCCGCCTGCCTCTGCCTCCCAAGTGCTGGGATTAAAGGCGTGCGCCACCACTGCCCGTTTAAAATAAATCTTTTTTTTTTTTTTTTTCGAGACAGAGTTTCTCTGTTTAACAGCTCTGGCTGTCCTGGACTCGCTTTGTAGACCAGGCTGGCCTTGAACTCACAAAGATCCGCCTGCCTCTGACTCCCAAGTGCTGGGATTAAAGGCGTGCGCCACCACCGCCCGGCATACGCGGACTTCTGAAAACAGGACTTCTTTATGGCCTTTGCCAGAAATATATGTCAGCATGATTAAAGAAGCCCATGATCAATAATTGCCATGAGAGCTATTTTGGTTCTGTCTGTGGGCAGATCTACTGCAGCTTGTCAGTATTTCCTCCTCCACAGCCTGGCACTACTTAATTAACATTAAAAGGATTAGTCAGGGGAATGGTGGCAGGCAGTGACTTCAGTAGCACAGGAGCTAAGATGCTAAAACGTCACAAGCTCACTACCAATTTTCAATCATGATTTCATTTTTCAGGGCTGTCTTCTACATGGTACCTTTGTGTTCATTAGAAAAAAAAAAGTTGTCCTTCATAAGTTGAAATCTCAGATAAGGATGACGAAGTCACACTTTTGTGTCCCAACACACAGAACAACTAGGGAAGGAAGCCCTTCCTTTCTTTCTGTCTTTATAAAATTTTATGTGTATGGGTATCTTGCCTACAAATATGCCTGTTCAATGGATGCATGGCTGGTAACACCGGAAGCCAGAAGAGAGCATCAGAGCCCCCAGAATTACAGTTATAAACAGTTTTGAGCTGCTGGCTGTGTACTGGGAATCAAACCTGGGTCATCTCAAAGAGAAGGGAATGTGCTTAACCATTGCATCATCTCTCCTGCTTCTTACTGTTTTTATTTATTTATTTTTGTTTGTTTTTTTGAGATAGGATCTCATTATGTAGCCTGGGCTATTCTGGAACTCACTATGTAGACCAGGCTGGTCTCAAACTCACAGAGATCCCCCTGCCTCTGCTTCCTGAGTGCTGATATTAACGGAGTGTGCCACACTGCCCAGCCTCCTGCCCTCCATTTCAATCTGTTCCTTTAGCAATAGGATAAAGCACTACCCAGGCAATGACTTGCTCCTTTTCTGTGTTATCTTAGGTGGGCAGGCGTTGGAGCAAGTCTCCATGTAATCCATCCTAACAGAATGAGAATGTCT
>CAJQZJ010032395.1:5393731-5404183 GCA_907164525.1 Lophiomys imhausi | reverse complement strand
CTTTCTTCCCCCGCTGTTGGAGACTGAGCCTAGAACGTGTGCATTCTGGTCCAGTTCCATTGCACTGCTCATAATAGTCTAGTAAACCTCATTCTTGCCATTGGCTCTTTGTAGGTGCAGCTCTCAATCAGTAGTCAACAACCTCGGAAGGATGATGAGTTAGTCAAGGAAATCTCAGTAATTGGTTTTTTCCCCCGCTTAGCAATAAAGGAAATAATTAGAAACACTACTAAAATAATTTGTCACAAGGGAAGATTTAAATTTTACTTCAGGCAAATCTGTTAAATCATTAAGGGAAGTACAATAGTGGGTGTTTGGAATGCCATCGTGGGGCTTTCCTTTGGACTATATGTCTATTTCATGAGGGGTACACACATACCTTTTGTAATAGGAAGATAATACTGCATGCTAAGTAAAATCTGTCAGTTATGTGTACTGTAAATAAGATGATACAGGCTTATGGCGAGGATGAGGATACAAAGCTGCAAGTACCCCCTCTTAGGATGAGTATGCCAGATATGAAGATGGGGTCAAAGCTGTTCTGTTTCCAGGCTGGTGTCCAACAGACGGATGGCTTAGAGCTGATCGAATATGAAGTTGACAGATAGCAGTTAACAGAGGGTATGAAGATTCCATTTAATATCATTTTCCTGTAAATATCACTGTTTAGGCTACATTAATGTAGACATATTTAAGGGTAACTTTTATATTATATTGGTCTCCTTCTACTTGAAGTCATGTGTATTGTCAGTTCTGCTCTTTTATGGATTGAGCACTCAGACTCTGAAACCTGAGCTTTTTTTCTATGGGAAGTTTCTAAGACATGAAAATACAGTGTTTGTTATTGCTGAACCTAGCGCAAAAGTCTTTGTTAGTTGAGAGGTCCAAAGCTAGAACCTGCTTGCTAGTGGACTTGAGGCCACTTGGTCATTAGCTCTGTACTCTGCAAATGTAAATGTCAACAGGGTATTTGGGCTGGGATTATATCAGTAGGACTCACCTGGTAGCAGTGTCGTCAGTCTAGTGGGTGGCTGCTTAGCACAGCACACTCCCATAGGATGTGTCCTATAGAACCATAGCCCTGCCCCACCCATGCTGCCCATCATCAGAGTTCCCCCAATGCATCATTTTAACCGTACCCAGTAAGCCACTGCTCTAATGGGAGTTAGATTTCTTTAGCGAATCTGAAATTCACTCTTAAAAGAGCATACCTCAGCTTTTTGTAGCGTTGAGGCCTTTTGGACTCTTCCCATCTACTGTGACATGTCCATTGCTGTGATCTTGTTCAGATCATGTTTTAGGCTGTTATGTTGCTGAGACTTTGAGTCACTTCTGATGTTAGTAGAAGATGTAATGTCACAGCAAACTCCCTGATCCTCTGTTCTTATGGTCTTTCTA
Organism: Lophiomys imhausi; assembly: GCA_907164525.1. Classification (NCBI taxonomy): domain Eukaryota; kingdom Metazoa; phylum Chordata; class Mammalia; order Rodentia; family Muridae; genus Lophiomys; species Lophiomys imhausi. The sequence continues at coordinate 5,402,785 of CAJQZJ010032395.1, read as the reverse complement.
CCCTCCAAATGTTCCCTGAGCCTTAGTTGTGGGAGTTTTGTAGGTGTATCTATTGGGCTGGGCTCCATACCTCATTGTGGTATTCTGGGGTGGTCTCTGTCCATCTCCTTTAGGAGGGGTGAAAACTACCCTTAACAAGCTAAGCTCTAGATGAGGTCACATGGTATTTAAAGTTGCTAATATTTTGGCAGTGCACAGTACAGTGTGAGCAATATACAAAATTAAAGGCAATATGCTTTCTAGAGAATTTGAAATATCAAAGGAGAGATAATGTTGCCTGAGACATTCAAGAATCTTAACATGCATACAGTAGGGGTGAGGCTTTATGAATTTTACCTGGCTCAGTCATGCGCAGGTTTTATGTAGGCAGCCACAGCTGCTGTGAGCTCATGAGTACAATCATCCTGCCATATTCAGAAAACAGTGCTTTGCAGCAGTCCCTCCCAGCCTCTGGCTCTTGCGTTCTTTCCCCTATCCTTAACTCCATAAACCATGTGGAGAGGGCAAGTGATGTAGATGTCTCATTTAGCTGAGCAATTGCTCATTCTCTGCACTCTGACCAACTTTGAGTCTTTGCGTTAATCACTATCCACTGCAAAAAGAAACTTCTTTGATGATGGCTAAGAGCTCCACTCATCTGTGTGTTTACAGATAAGTATTCAGAAGTGGCTTATTACTCTATTTAGAAAAATACACAGTAGGTTCTCCCTTGGTCTTATGATCTCCCCAGCAGGTTCTTGGCCAAATATGCACCACTTGGTATGAGTTCCATCCTGGACCTTAAAACAAATCAGAAAGCAGTTGCTTTCCCCATAAAATTGATGGCACCATTACATTAGCCTGTCTTCCCAGGTTGGCTGTTATTTTAAGCTAGTAGGCTTCACAGCTAAGTAAAACCTGGTGACTTTTTTTTGCTTCGCAGTCTGTGTAGCATCTTGTATCATCGGGAATGCTAGCATGTAGAGGAGAAGCTTCCAGGTAATACCAGCTCAATTTCTGTGTGTCCTATGACCAAAGAGCACTGTGTCTTCAACAATAGAATATTACCAAGTCTGGTAGGTAAACATCAGCAGTGCCAGTAACTTGTATGATTTGGAAGAATATAAGTACCCCATCCAGCAACTTGAAAGTCAGTATCCCATATCTAGCATTGGGCTTTTTATTCAATATTCTTTGGAGTCAGGGAGATGCATTATATCCCAAATATAAGAACATCTCATTTTATATATATTTTATATATATATATATATATATGCTTCTAAAACAGTTCTTCTTAGCTTTGTAAGGGCACTGTAATCATCAAATCAGTGTTACAGATCTGGGTATTGAGTGAGCAGCTACATGGCCTAAAGCTTTCTTAATTTCTGTGTCCTTTCTGTGTTGTGTCCTCCATCCTTCCCCATCCTTATCACTCAGGATGAAATCCAGGGCCTCTCACTGAGCAGGGATGTCTGCCTCTTAGCTACATCTCTAGCCTTAAGTTTCATGATGTCTTGAAAGTTTCTTTCCTGTTGCACAAGGGGAATAATATCTGCCTCATAAAGCTCCTTTGAGGATTATACGAGCAAACATGGAGAACTTACTGGATGGGAGCAACTATTGACTAGGAATCTTGTTTGTTTATTTGTTTTTTCGAGATAGGTTTCTCTGTGTAACAGAGCCCTGGCTGTCCTGGACTCACTCTGTAGACCAGGCTGACCTCGAACTCACAGAAATCACCTGCCTTTGCCTCCTGAGTGCTGGGATTAAAGGTGTGTGCTACCACACCCAGCCAGGAATCTTTTTTGGTGTGTGTTTGTTTAATCTGTGTTTGGATGAGTGGGTCATGTGCCATAGTACATGTATGGAGGTCAGGCGACAACTTGAGAGTTGGTTCTCTTCTGCTAAGTCGGCCTCAGAGAACAAACTCAGGTTGTCAGGCTGGGTGCATCAATCCCTGCCTAAAACCAGGAGTCTTCCAGTGGTGGGACATGCCTGTAATCTCAGTCCTCAGGAGGCAGATAGGACTACTGCATGTTTGAGGCCAGCCTGGGCAGCATTGCAGGAACCTGCCAAGAAAGAGAAAGGAATTCTTAATTTGTTATTTGTGTTGATGATTTTTTTGTGGAGATATATAATTCCTCTACACAAGCTACTCGTTTTAGAAGTGGCTTTAGAATGTTTAGAACAATGTCAGCCATCACCCCCACCTTCAGTTTAGGGTCTGAATCTGTTGAGTTTTTAGTTTCCCACAGTTTGATACAGCAAGCCTTTTGTGGCTAACCTGACTTACTTTTCTTTTTTCAGGAAAGTTCACATTCTCGGCTCCTTCCAAAACATCAAGATGGCAAGAACTGCCATTTGCAACCTCATCCTAGGTAATAGCAGTTTATTTCTTCATTGTTTTCTTGGGAGAGATTGGGGAATAGAGTAATTCAAGCCATATTTACAAAGCAGCTTTCATATTGTTAGATACCAAACAAAGGCCAAAGAGTTGGCAAAGGGAAAACAGGAATACTCTACTTAGATTCCATTTGTTGGAATGAAAGGGTATATTGGATAATATCATTAAATCTGTTGCTTTTCCTAAAGAAGTACATAGAAAAGCCATTCCAAAATAACTGAGAACTTTACATTTTAGATTCTACAAAATGGGGGCTGCTGAATACATCTAATCAATTTAATTGACATCTAATCAATTTAATTGGTGTATCTAATCTAAGTCTAGAGTCTTAGCATTGTTCTCAGTTTTTCTCTGGTGTCCAGGTCTGCTGGCTGCCTTTTTTTTGAAATACTCTCTTTACAACTCTTTTAGGAACACAAAGTACTTGTCTTCTACATAGTTTCTACATGTTTGAATATATTTGTATGTATAAGCTACTTTTTTCTTTTAAATAGGAAATCCTCCATCAAAGGTGTATGGCAATATCCGAGCTGTAGCCAGCAGATCAGCAGATCGGTTCTGATTCCCCTTGGACCCTTGAGATGTTCACATAAAACCATGGGAGGAATTTCCCAGCCACTTAAAGCTCAGGTTCCTTCTCAAGTCTCAGCCAGAGCAGAAGAAAAGGAAGATTTAACAGGACTTGTACTCAGCTGCTTCTAGGATAATTTAAATATCAAGAGTAATACTTTTAATACTTACATATTAAGTATAAATTGCTGTATTTTTCAATTTAAATCACATGTGGCTAATTCACCCCTGTCACTTAGCGGCAACTTCTCGCTTAAGACTTTTAAGGTGTTTTTTTTTTTGAGATGGTATCCTTGTGTAGCCCTGGTTATCCTGGAACTCACTCTGTAGACCAGGCTGGCCTTGAACTCACAGAGATCTGCCTGCCTCTCCTCCCATGTGCAGGGATTAATGGTATGTGCCACCAAGCCTGGCCATTATAGACAATTTCAAACTGCCATGTGGGTGCTGGGATTTGAACCTGGGTCCTTTGAAAGAACACTCAGTGCTCTTAACCGTTGAACCATCTTTCCAGCCCCATGAACTTTCTAATTAAAATCTCAGAGGACCTGTGAACCCCAGTCCTTGGGACACAGCACCCTTTGTCAGGGTTGGGTCATGGTAGGAGCTTGCACAGTTGAGCCGTATGTGCTTTTCTCTCTTCACTTCCTGTGCAGTTTATAAAATGAAAGCCTGAATCACAGGCTAATGGATGCAATTTTTCAAGTAATGAAAGACGTCAGGGATTATTGATGTTGGACATATTTCTCTTGTGCAGGAAAGGTAAAACTGTAAAACAGTTCACCCAAGAAAACTGTTCTCCAAACAATATATTCTTGTAACTAGTGTCTATGTATATGAATTTGGTGCTTTATTTCTTACATTGTTTTAGAACCCACTTCATTAAACATGTGATTTAGATACTATCTTGTTTCTTTTGTTGACCAAAATATTGTAATGATTGGAGGTCAGGAAATTCATGCAATTCCTAATAGTAGTTCTTTTAAAATTTTTTAAGATTTTTTTTTATTTGCTAATACTTGTTGTATGAGTGTTTTTGCCTGCATTTAGGTATGTGTACCAGACAGATATGTGCCTGGTATTCCCCAGAGGCCAGAACAGGGCATCAGAACCCTCAAACTGGAGTTACAGATAAAGTCGTGAATCACCCATGTTTTCTGGGAACTGAACCCAGTGCTCTAAAAGGTCACAGTGCCCTTGCCCACTGAATGAGCTCTAATAAAGAGGGTGTGTATGAGTGTGTGTGAAGATAGGGTATCACTATGTAGCCCAGGCTAGTCTTGGAACACACAGAAATCTGCATCCTAAGTGCTAGAATTCAAGGTGTACACTGCTATATCCAGCACACTTTAAAAATTATTTTTATGTGAATGTGTATATTGTGTGTGTATGCATGCCATGTGTGTACAGGTGTGTGTGTGTATGCATGCCATGTGTGTACAGGTGTGTGTATGCATGCCATGTGTGTACAGGTGTGTGTATGCATGCCATGTGTGTACAGGTGTGTGTATGCTTGCCACATGTGAATAGGTTTTCTCCTGGAGCTATAGTTACAGGTGGTTGTAAGGCTGGTGTGGGTGATGGGAACTAAACCCCAGCTCCTTGTTTTTGTGTAGTCCAGGCTGCCTGTAACTCATTTTAAGGCCAGCTTGCCTCAAACTTGGAGCATTCTGTTGCCTCAACTTCCCACGTGTCCGGTTTATGAGTGTGTACCCTCATGCTCTGCTTCCTAGTAGTTTTCGTTGTCTGGGTTCCCTCTAGTCAGTGGGAGGTGCTTGCTATGGTCCAAACTGCTTTGTATCTTGGATATACATCTACCAACACGAAATTGCTGGAATGTCTCCAAAGGAGAGAATGTTTAGTAATATAATCAGATCTTCTCGGAAGGACTATACTGGGACTTCTGGAGCCTTTAGGCGGCACAGACCCACTCTCTCTCTCTGCCCAGTAACATAGTCAAAATTGTGATGGCTGCTACCATGTGCTTTTCTGGAAAGTGAGGTCTATGCTTTTGATGCCTTTTCAAGAGTCTGAAGTGATCCATGGTTAGGTAACAGCATTTTGGGTTAAATTTTAAGGAATTGAGGCAGAGTTAAGAACATAATTTTCACCTGAGAAAGTTTAGATTCTATATTAAAGTGCAATGTGTTTTTCTCTTTCCCCTGAGTACTATGCATTCAAAAGAGAGACAAAGCTAGAGAGTAACTCTTGGAATATGAAGACTGGATGATTATTAAGAGTAACTTGACTGCATCTTGCTGTGGTTAATCTTACCAACTTGGACCAAATCACAACCCTAACATCTCTAGTGTCAGTACACACAGCCAACCTGAAACCTCATAGTTTCTGTGGCATTGCCTGCTGCTAGGCTCATTTGTTAACTGTAAGATTATAGTCTTTTGGATACTCCACACCTATCACAACTCCAACTACGGTTTACTTACTAAAAGAAGTGAATTTTCTTAAGTAAAGCTATGGTACAATTTAGGGATTCCTAGACATTGCAGAAGATTTTGGTTCCAACTCTCAATGCTGCCTAGCACTAGTGACAGGGGTGAACGTCAATTTGGTGGTGGAAGTCATTGTTCTGTTCCAAGAACTGTTATGATTGGAGCAACACACAATGTTACCTTTTGAAAGCATCCATAGCCATTCCGTAAGTCACAAAGTACCTGCCATGCAAAAAGTTGTCTTGGAAGACACTGCTTATGTGGCTGAGGAAACCACAATCTCTAGGAACTTTCAAAGAACTCAGCCATTTGGTTTGGTTAGCTGATTGGTAGGGACTTTAGAAGATCTAAATCAATGTGAATATGCAATTTGGAGAATTTTTGAAGGCTAAGGATGAAGGTCTCAAAACATGAGCTTGAAAACCATTTTCTTTGTATACCCTGAGAACTACCCAGAAAATAAATATTTTCACCATTTTGTCTACACCTTTCATCCTAAAACATTCTACACATTTAAAAAAATGCTTTTTAAAATATAATTTTCGACATTGGCTGTTGTAATTGGTAGATATTAATACAATATGCAGACATCACAGCAGCTACCTTCTGAAGCTCTGTACAAGTTTTTAACACTAGTTCCATGGCTTCCTGTTAGCCTTTCTGGGTAACAAACCATTCTGCATTTGTCTCTAGAAATTTTATTATTCTGTTAATAGAAGTGGAGTTATTTCTCTTAACAAGTCATAGCCATGTTAGAACGTGTGTCAAATTTCCCTTCCTGTTGCAGTTTATACCTTGTTCACACATTCTTCTGCAGAATACTATGGGCTACATCCAGCCTTTGCTATTGTAATGCTGCCATGAACTGAATCTCTTCAGTTCACTAGTAACAAAGAGGTGGCCAATACTCTCTCCAATACTGCTTTTCTTTCCTTTGGGGTTGAGGAAGAATAGTAATGCACCCTAATACTTGTAAAATGGATCTCACTGTGACTTGTATTTCCTTAATGACAGTGATATTGAGCATCATTGCCTGTGTTTAGTGGCGACCTGTGTATCTACACTAATGTCTTTTCAAGTCCTCTGCCCATACTTTAATTAGGTGTTTAATTGCTATTGTGCAGATACTCAGATTTGATTAATTCTTTTTCCTATGTGGTTTACTAGTATTTACTTTCACCTCAGCTTGAATAATCGTTTGCTTAGGCACTTTCTCTTCAGATCCTCTACAGCAGCCACACAAATCAGTGCACATGATATTGAAACCAGTGAATACATAGTATGTTCTGGGTGTAAACATACCCAACATCCCTTAACTCATTTGGGCAAGGTACATCATTTACTTGGCATGAGTATCTCAACCCTATTACAGTGGCTGAACACTCAAGAATTTTGCAATAAAGTCTCAAAACTAAGATTGGGCATAGTGGTGCTGGCTTTTAATCCATCCCAGCCCTGGGGAGGGAGAAGTGGAGATTTCTGAGTTCCAGGCCATTCTGGTCTACAAAGCAAGCTTCAGGACAGCCAGGGCTACACAGAAAAACCCTGTCTGAAAAAAAAAAGTCTCAAAAATAAAATCCCACCTGTTACATATTGTTATAACTACATTTATAAAACCATAACCTAGATGGTGATACATTTCTATAATCCCAGCACTCAGGAAGCTGAGGCAGAAAGATTACAAAAATTCAAGACTAGCTGGTTTAGTGAGACCTTGCCAAGACAAATAAATTGGAACATATATAATCCAGGAGCCACATACTAAATATTTAATGATAGAACAATGAAACCCAGGCGATAGTTTGAAAATCTGGATCTATGTAAAACAAGCAAAATTGCTACCATGTAAAGCAGTTTTTTTCTATAATCACAGAAGACAATGTTTGGAAGAGGAGATAAATGCTAATGAATTAAGTGAGACAGAGTAAAGGAAACCCAAGAGTTTTTACATTTCATTATAGGACAGTCAGAAAAGTTCCTTTTGAGCCTGCACATACACAGGCAAACAAAGTGTAGAAGGGATTAGCTACTGGGGATGGGGTTGATGTACTGGTGTGAGAAAGAGAAGCAAACCAAACCCTCACAGCACTTCATAGGCCCAGGACAGACAGTGAGGGATCAAGGAGGTAAGTGGAGTCACAGGGTTTGGTAACAGCAGCCTTTTTGTTTGTTCCAGATAAAATAGCTTATTGTACCTGTAGCTTTATGGTTCAAAACATTTAATCAAAGCTTTTAAAGCCCTAAAAGCATAGACAGAATTACCAACCGTAGCATATGTCAAAACTGACTATACATTCAAGCAAGTTCCAAATATTTTATTTTCTTACTCATACAGTATGAAGTTCTCTAAAGATTTCACAACATGACATGTATCATGCAGAAGAAAATTTAAACATTCAACATAAACCATGCCCACCCCACCTCCCCCACACAAACTAAAAAAGAAAAACCCTCATTCCCCAGTAAGGAAATAGTTTGCACTATTTTTTTTTCAACAACGCCAGCCAAGATATGCACAAGCAAGAGATATAGAAAGCATTTGCTAAAATATTTGTAACAAATAATTATGTACAAAAAAATTCACAAAAGACTAGTTCCCTCTTAAAGCAGAGCACATGGCAGTTGACACTGGGACAGACCAAACCATGGCTGGGATTGCAAGCCACGCACTGATCCAGAGGGAGAAAGGAGTTATGTGGAGTGGAGATTTTCGTTTCGAGTATTAACATTTCCAAAGTTTGGCAACATCATCTTTTAAAATTATGCAAATTATGTAAACAAGAGGTACATTTTAAATTGATCTACATGCAAAACTCCATGTCATGCAAAGACACCAAGCACCGGGATTTCTCTCACAGACAGAGCCCATGATGTGCAGCACTCAGTAGAAGGAACAGTGATGGCAGGCAGGTGTGCTCAATTTAATATCCTCTCACCTTGATTCAACCCGCCCTTTCCATTCATGATTATAAAACCAATTTTTATAGAAAAACTATATAGGGAAGACTGTCATATAAAACTAACCAGAATGTTTTACATCCAACCAACAGTACCTTTGCAGAAAAAGGAAGGGATAATGTCAGGTGGTAGAACATGACATACTTTTATGTCACACAAAGTTATTAAGTCATCATCCGTCATTAAGTGGGCAAAACAACAAAAATCCATTGTGTGCTATCTTGCCTTCTGACAAAGAAAATTTAAATGTATAAATCTTGACAAGTCTGCTCTCCTATGAGATATAGATAAGCAAGATTGTCCCTATTTTTAACCACAAATGGGATTTCACATAAACAGGTGCTCATGAAGTATCACTGGCTTTCTTAGGTTAACTGTGTGTCTTCTGAAATGCAGAAGGAAAATCCATGGTTCACACACAGTTTAGTGACAGAGGACTGAAAGTATATTCTAAGCCATTACATGATTACTTTCGGTTGTCTTCACTAAATAATACATTTTAAAAAGTCATGACTGCCTCAAAACTTCTGACCTTTATAAAATCACAACTGCTAGTTACATTTTTCTCAGAGACACGTAATAAAAGTAACAGCGACTACTTAAAACGTATAAGCCTGAAACAGCCATAACAAATGCAGCTCTTCTATGGACACAAGAACTGAAACAGCCATAACAAATGCAGCTCTTCTATGG
>CAJQZJ010032395.1:5370138-5392638 GCA_907164525.1 Lophiomys imhausi | reverse complement strand
CTTTTGCCCTGATTTCCCTTCATGGTGAGTTACAACTAAGCTTTTGGCTGCTTTTGATCAAAATACTTTCTCACAGCCAACAGAAAAACTAGGATACCACTTTACTAAAAAGTGTAATTAAAACTTAAAAATATACATTACCTGTTTTCAGAAGCTGGATTAAGGGGTGGGGAGACTAGTCTCCCAGCTATATTATCATATCTCTCCTCCTTACATAGCTAAACACATGCAGTATGTGCACACCTACACTGTGTGGTGTACACACTGAGTGTGCATGCCCCGTATAGACACCAGACATGGTGCAGTGGCCAAAGGTTGAAAACAAATGTCTTTTTCCACCTCTCCCCAACTATATTCTGAGACAGGGTCTCTCACTGAACCATGAATTTGCTGAATTCTCTAACATGCTCATGAGCTTCAGAGAGAGATACAAGTCTCTGCCATCATAGCACTGGGGCCACAGATGCCTGGTTTTTCATTTAGGTGCTGCAGTTCTGCAGACAAACCCTTATGCTTGTGAGGCAGCACTTCACTCAGCTGCCTCTCTTCTGACTTACAGCAAAGCATCCTCTACTGCTGTGGTTTTCTCGGCCTTCTAATGCTGACACCCTTTAATGCAGTTCCTCATGTTGTGGTGACCCCCAACCATAAAATTATTTTGTTGCTACTTCCTAACTGTAATTTTGCCACTGTTATGAACTGTAATGTAAATATCTGTGTTTTCCAATGGTCTTAGGCAACCCCCATGAAAAAGGTCATCAGACACCCCCAAAAGGGTCATGACCCAGAGGTTGAGGACACTGCTTCAGTAGTTTCAGAGGAAAGGTACCTGAATGTATCTCTATTTTTACTATTTAACTCAGTTGTACAGAATTCTAGGTCTAAGCTATAGTCTTCATCCCCAAAACAATGCTTACTGTCTAGTTTCCAACTCTGATACTGAGAAATTCAATGTCACTGGGACTGATTCTCTGTATGAAGCCCTTAATGGTGTCTCTTCCCTGTTACCCTCAGACTCATCTCCATGTTCTGTTTTAACATTTCATGACGTGTCTAGTTTCTTTTACATACTATGCTATTACTCACTAAATCACTTCAGGAAATGTATGACCTTTGGTTGTGATTTTGTTTTTGTTTTTTTTCAAGGATTCAATATATTACTGAGGAACTTGAGAAGTCACTGCCTGAAGTCCTGAAGGATGACACCTAGATTTTTACAGACACTGCAGAATGTTAGAGATGCTATGGAAATCCTGCCAAGGAGAGCTGTAGGGTGGAGTGAATGTGGTTCAAGAGAAGGGCTATGGATGCTGCAGATAGACAGTGCCCCCCAGGGCATATAAGGAGGAGCTGAAAATGGAAGAAAGCTAGTATGCAGTGATCCTCCATAGTCTCTTGTTGGGTAAGGTCTAATACATTGTTAATAAAAGTCACTGATGGCCAATTAGCTGGGCAGAAAGATTATAGGAATGCGGGACTTCCTGAGAGGGAAACAGGAATCCTGTGTTTTACATGAGGAATCTCTCTTTGGACCAGGAGACATGGAAGCAGATAGACGTGTTTGAGAACTCTGGAAGGTAATAACAGGCCACATGGTGGTTTGGGATTAGGTGGTCTGCTCAGCTAAGGGCTAAGCGTTGAAACATTAAAAGGTCTTGGTGTATTTAATTATTGGGGAAAGGATAATGGTGGCTTATCGGCCGCCAGTCCAACCAATCCAGGGCCATCAGCCTCCTGCAGAATCTCCTGCCAAGCCGCCGGCAATTCTACCAGCCTGATATAACAACCTCTCGTTATTAATGAGGATATTAGTTAACAGACTTTAGGTTGCAGGTGGTGAAGGCCACCTTCGGTTCAGGGCTTTTTCCACAGGACAAGTCAAGCCCACCAGTTAAGGTGGGCCAGGCTGCCAGCTGCTCCACTGGCCTAATCTTACAGTTTATACTTATTAAAAAATACAATTGATAATTAAATTGCAATTTCAGTTCCTGCTTCAGTTCCTGCCTTGGCTTCTGTACTCCTTATAGAAACTAAAGATACCCAAGAAGGAAACTCTACTATGCCTCCACCACATTGGCATGTGGGGCACTTTCTTGATTTATGACTGATGTTGGGGACCCCAGCGCACTGTGAGCAGCAGTGGCACCCCCGACCCCAACAGGTGGTTTTGGCTGTGTGAGCAACCAACCTGAGCAAGCCATGGGGAACAAGCCGGGAAGCAGTGTTCTTCCATGGTCTCTATTTTAGTTCCTCCAGGTTCCTCACTTGAGCTCCTGCCCTGGCTTCTTTTAATGGATTGGAAGTGTAAAAACAAACAAATCTTTTCTTCTCCAAACTAGTTCTGTTTGGTGTTTTTTCACAGTAGGAGAAACGAAACTATAATAAAAGTAGACCTGCTTCCCTCAGCAATTAACTGGAACTTTCGTCCCCTAAGCTGCTTTTGGTCAGTGTTTTATCAGCAATAAGAAGCAAGCTAGAAGACTACTCCAACTTCTAAGAGGTGGGTGGAACTCTGGTTCTTGCAGAAACTTTCTATGCACGCAGGACTCTCCCATAAAGGCCTACATTTTTGTAAGTCACCCATCCTTGTCAGTTTTTCCTTCTCTCTGACTTGTAATGTTACAAATGGATGCATTTTCTATTACAGCATAGTTACGAGCTTATGGGGAATAGGGATGGCAGGTTATGGCTTTAAAATGATGTGTTTGGGTATCACGCTGGATGGAGAAAACGGAACCCACTGTGGGCAGTACCTTCTCTGGCTTGCATCTAGACTACAAGTGGAGAGGAGAGTTGAGCAGCAACAGCAGCCATCTTTGTCTATCTCCTAACTGTGGGTGAGATGTGACAGCTGCTTGGAGATCACACCACCCCGCCTTCCCCACCACAGCAGATTCTAGTCTTGAACAGCAAACCAGAACAAATCCCACCCATGAGTTACTTCTGCTAGTCTTTTACTCCAACAGAAAAGACTGTGCTATGTATATACACTATATATTCTTACAACAAACAACCCTTTCTTTGGATTTTAGGAAACTTAGTTGTAAACACAAAACATTGCATTTCATTCACAGCATTGATTATGATTTTTTCAATTTGACACAAGCTATAGTAAACCAGGAAGGAGGAGCCTTAACTGAGAAAATGCCAGCCTGTGGCCAAGACGTGGGGCATTTTCTTGACTGATGACTGATGTGGAAGGGCCCAGCCCATTGAGGGTTACACAACTATCAAACTGACCAATTTATTGCATAATTTACATTGTTTCTTACTGTGTGTGTTTCCCTCGACTGCCCCCAACTTAGGAAAGTCAAAGGACAACTAACTTGGGTTCTCTCCTCCCACCAAGTAGGTCACCAAGAGATCAGGTCAGCAGGCTTGCCAGCCAGCACCTTTACCTCCTGAGCCATTGATAGCTGCTCTTTGTGAGGTAATTTAAAACTGGAGTGGAAGAAGACCTTCCTAGACAAGTATCTACCAATGACTAACAAAATTCTCAAAACTTATTTCTTTGCCTATACTCTAGAAGCTTCTATATCAACTTCTAGTTTGTAATTAAAACTACTTTGTGTTTGGGCTAGAAAGGTTGTATAGAGATTAAGAGCTCTGGCTACTCTTCCAGAGGTCCTGAGTTCAATTCCCAGCAACGACATGGGGGCTCACAACCATCTCTAATGGGATCCAATGCCTTTTCTGGCCTGTATGTGAACAGAGCACTCATCTATTAAAAATATATATAAGTAAATAAGTTTTTCAAATACTTCTTTTTAGCGGCAGTGGCATAGTAGACAAGCTGCATGGAGGCAGTGGTACCAGACATGTGGGTCTAGTAAAGAAAGGTGGCCCAGCTTCTGCGTCACTAGCTTCCCAGAACTCCCAGTAACTAAGACTCCACCCCACACAGAGTCTTTGAGCCAGAATAGAACTACTCATTCATTAATTGCTAGAAAGAGAAGGGCATAAACCACTAAGAAAATTGCAGAGCACCTAAGTTTACGATGGACAAGAAAGACTCTTTCCCCATTTCTATAGTTCCCATGACATAGTTTCTGGTGCTGCCAGCTAAGATTCATGAACACGGAGCTGTTTTTCCCCAAAGCATTTTCTTTTCTTTTCTTATATAATTTATTTTTATTTTATGTTCACTGGCTGCCTGCATGTATGTCTGTATGAGTGTGTCAGAAGTCCTGGAACTGTAACAACCGACAAGTGTGAGCAACCATGTGGTGCTGGGAACTGAACCCAGATCCTCTCCTCTGGAGGAGCAGCCAGTGCTCTTAACCGCTGACCCATCTTTCCAGCTCCATCATCAAAGCATTTTCAAACACTTTTTTTTTCTTTCTGTTGCTGTTACTTACAGTACTGGGTGGGCACTGACCTAGGGCCTCACCCACAGATGCAGGCAAGTGCTCTCCAAGATTTTATTCTCAGCTCAACAGACTGTTTTAAACAGACCTTAAAAATTTGTCGCACTTTTAATTTCTAGGGGCAAGTAAGTTACTGGTCCCGTGGGGAGATGCTGTGCTGGTAAAAAGTTTGCCATGCAAGTATGAGGACTTAAGTTAGAATCCACAGAAAAAAGCTGGGTGTGGTAGCATCTATTTGTACAGTCATCACTGGTGAGACAGACAGGAGATTCTTGGGGCTTGCTGGCCAGCTGGTCTAGCAGAAATAGTGAGTTTCAGATTCTGTGGGAGAAGAGCTCAGAACTAAGGATCCACACATGAGGCAGAAACCCAGTGTGGACCTCCAGCCTACTCACACCCAGACACAACTGCTGGTACATTCCTGTAGCACTTTATCAGAGACTGTCTACGTACACTAACTCTTGAGAATAACATCTCTTAATTGTCAGCAGTTAAAACAGCATATTCTAAAACTTGAATGTGGGGAAATTATATAAAACTTAGCAGACTTTCAAAGCAAACTATTCTCACAAAAATGTCTAACTAAAGTGCTGTTACACTGCTTTACAGCAGCTGGTAGAAGAAGTTCACTTACAGCACAGAACTCCTCAAAGGATATTCTTCCATCTCCATCCTTATCTGCATTTATTATGGTTTTGTCTACAATCTGCTGTAACTGTGTATCTTTCAGGTTGTTCCCCACCATCATCTTCAACACCTGGAAGAGTTCCCCATTGGAAATATAGCCATCTTTATCCATGTCATAGATACGGAAAGCAACTGAAAAAAGAAAAAGGAAAACCAATGCAATTAAAAGGCAAATAAATACTTTAAATGAAAAGCAGTATTACCAAATATCTAAAATTATGACTATTGAAGATAGCACTTTTTAAAATACAGAAGCTACCTACAGTTTGGCTTAACATAATTAATACAGGTTGAACTATGGAGTGAAGACTACCTAGGCCAAATAGCCAGTGTGATCTACACCACGTAATATGCTTGGACTCAGAAAACCTGCTTTCCCAGTATACCACTAAAAACAGCACATTATTCAAATATACCAGCTGCAAACATCATACATGATTTTCTTCAGAATGGAAAATTTCTATTATGACTAATAAGCAAGTCTTAAAATATTTGCAGAAGTCTAAAATACAACATGGAATGACAGCTGAAGGAAAATACTTACACCTCAACTTCTGTTCCTTATCGCCTTTGACACTGAACTGAGAAACTCCTTCAATGAATTCTAAATAAAAGTTGAAAACATTTATAAATCACAACTTCAATTTTTATAAAGAAAAGCAACATTCAAAAGGCTACGTCTTGTGCAAAATATTAAAACATTCTTTAAGGATATTTATTTAATCAGTTTTCTTTAGACTATGACAAGGAAAAGACTGTGTACATTCTTTTACCAAAACAAAAACCATTTTAGGTTTCCATTCCAACTTTTCATATACTCTATTGGAAAGTTCCTAAAAATAATTTTACTATGTGGCAAACAATAATTCATAAACAAAAAAACAAGAATGATGATAATTCTAGTGATTTAAAAGTTTAAGATCAAATATAAATTGATGTATCAATCAATCAATTTGAACAAAGGATTCCTTGCTTTATTTTTTTGAAATAAAGCAGACATGGCTACCAAAACTGACCAGTCCAGGTCTCATTCTTTTAAAAAGAAAGTAAGGAAACAAGAAAAATACAGCTTTTAATATGGTTAAGCTGTCCTTGAGTAAGAATAATTTTCTTAAAACGGAGGAAATAGTCAATGTTCCTTTTTGTGGTAGATTATACTGTAAGAGATACACTGATCATTTATGAGGCAAAAGGTAAGGAATTAAAATCTAGGTAACACAGATTTTCAAGTTTTAGCATAAACTTTATAAGATCAGCAAAAAGAAACATTTTAAATAATCTAGTTTCATTCTTATGTAGAGTGCTCTAAGACTAACTTAAAAAAAAATAAAACAACCTTCATTACCTTTGAAGTCTACTTCTCCATTCCCGTCTGTGTCGAATATGTCTATTACCCGCTGTACTAAAGGATTCTGTTGTAACTCGGGCAAAGACATGAACTCTTCCACGCTCAAAGACCCAGAATTGTCCAAATCAAGCTTCTTGAATCTCTTTCCTAGCCTTTTAATTTCATCAGCATCAACTAAAAGCAAACCAAGAAAGTAGCAAGATTTTTAACTTCCAATTTGATCTAAGAAGCTACAAATTTCATGTAAGCACAGACAGACACTTTCCCTCAGCTGCACTTCTGTTTGCTCTTGCCATACTATATCAATGGCATGCTAGGCAGCCGGCTACCCAGGTGACACTGCTTTACCCACTGCAGTCAGAGTTGTGATTTACACTGTGTGTGCATGTGCGCTGTTCCCCCAAGGCACGGTTTTCTCTTTGTAGCCCTGAATGTCTTGGAACTCACTCTGTAGACCAGGCTGGCTCCAAACTCAGAGATCCTCCTGCCTCTGCCTCCCAAATACTGGGATTAAAGGCGTGCGCCGCCACCATCCAGCCCTACACTGAGTATTTCTGCAATCCAACATGTAACTCAAAGGACTATCTAGTGCCAGAAAGAGTCACTCTCTGGAGTGACAATCAGCACCAAGTCCTGCACACCCAGTGGGACTTCCCAGGTAAATGAGCAGCCTTCCATCACCGGTCAACGGTCTACTGTGCTATTCTAAACAGGCTGTTAGCTGACCCTCACTTCACAGCCTTCCATCACCGGTCAACAGTCTACTGTGCTATTCTAAACAGGCTGTTAGCTGACCCTCACTTCACAGTGCTTGTCACAGCCTTACTTTGCCATCTTTCTGTCCTCTTCTACCACTCTTCTAGCTAAGGCATTTGTGTTTGTCTCTTCTGTTTCCTGTGACCTATGTGGCTACTGTCCCTATAGAAATCCTCTGGGCAGCTAATCATAGAACCACTGAAGAGGAGCTCGCTGCTCTCTCAGTCCTATAGGGTAGAGCCATCAAGGGGAACTTCCTAGGACATGGAATGGCCTTAAAGGGGCTCGAGGCGATGCACTTCCCTCCTAAATTGCAAAACCTTTCATGTGCATCAGGAAGACAACTTAAGAGGATTCTTTTAGAGTACTGGGCTGCCTCATGATGCTCCAAACTTGTGAGATAAAGCTTCCATGACAGCATGGGAGAGGCCACATACCTCAGGGTGAAAGCAAGGGAACTACTACAAGCAGCGCAGAAATCTAATCCAAATCCCACCAGCTCACATAAAAGGCCACAATTTTTAGGAAAGAATAGGGGGAAGACTAAAATGGGAAACAAAATTTCAGGAGAGGGAGCATTGGCTATGGGGAAAGCTAATTAGTAGTTGATTTTATATTTCATAGTTATCATTCTACCTGGAAAGTTGCAAACATTTGGGGAAATGGGGAATAGTTGATATCCCTGAATGGTTTATCCATTTATTTTTTGCATATTACACGCTTCAATTGTAGGCATCGAAAAGAAAAGAAAAACAGTCTAATAGAAATTTAAAAGCAACCTGAGAAATGACCAGTTTAAAATAAAAGAAATTCATGTGTTTAGCAAACTATCAAACGTGAGGAGGAAAAGAAGTATTAAGAAACAGGAAGTAAATCTTAGAGGCTCGGCAGGAACTAAGTGAGTTCTGAGGGCTGCCGCTGTGCTCGGCCCTCTGGCTTTGCCTCATCTCCCTCCCTTCTTCCCTAGGAACCCCCAAGGAAAGAAAAGGTTTTCAGTCAAAGAAAGATACCATTATATCCTCTTTGGAAGAGTCTAAGGGGAGGCGAGATCTATTCTCACCTTATCTCATCCACTCTATTCCCTGAACAAAAAAAAAAACCGTGCTGGAAACTTCCTCGATTGGATCTGGGCCCACTGAGATCTGCTAAAGAACTTGGGGTTTTAGAAATGTCCACTTACAGCTGCATTTTCCTCTTTACTCCTCAGCCCCTGAGACAAGGAAAATGCTAGCCTCAGTGCACACTGTACTTCATCTTCCGATCTTGCTCGGGCTTGCACTAGACACTCAGTGTTTAGGTTAAGTTGATTTTTTTTAACCTTGTTCCGACTCAGAGCACAACAATTTTAGTAAGTTTCTTTACAGTTTATTCTCCTAACGCTGTTGATTTCATGTAATTCCATTTATCTGCTGGTCTAGCTGTTAGCCTACATCAGTGATTTGATGTTTGTGTATTTATGCCTGAGATCACAATACAGCTCCGCCTCTCAGTCTACCTGGCCCTTTTCCTGACATGTTTCCTGACTGCTTCTAAGAAACTGGGTTGTTCAAGCCCATCCTAATGTAAGTACAGGCATCAAGTTGATTATAAAACTAACTTGGGACTAAAGAAATGCATAAGAGTGAATTATGTATGCAGCAATAAGGTTTATGTAACACAGAACAAAGTTTTGGTTTGGCAGAATGATACATAATAAAGGGGCAGTCTTGACTTCACTTTTGTTAGGATATCAGCCTGCCCATGAAAGACAATAGTCACTTGTACAAAGACGAATCCCACAGCCACACCTCCACGCAGCAGCAACCCCACTCATGGTCCTAAGCAGGACCTAGCTCCTCCAGGCTATTCACAGACTCCCCATTTCCAAGTCTCAGTTTGTCCCCCAACCCCTTTTCCTCCCCTCCCTTTCTCTTCTCTCCCTCTCTTCACTCTTTCACTCTATGAAGTTCCTCTCTAGGTTTTTAAAGGGAAGCAAGCTCTCTTTCCGCTAAGGCCCCAACATATTCAGATCTCCATATATCGTACTGTTTCTGTCACAGCCTCCTTTCTCTTGATATACTCTGTCTTTTGGAGGCAATTATTGCTGCCCTTCTTTTAGCGTATTTAACAACTTTGTTTAAGACCAAGGTTTCAAGTAAAAAACTGTTAACATTTTGTTTATCTCTCTCTCCCCTGCTTTCCTTCCTTCTGTTTAAGTGTATTATCTGTGTACCATGCCCAAGGAGGTGAGAAGTAAGGGGTTGGAGCCCCTGGATCTGGAGTTAAAGGCAGTTGTGACCTGCTTGGATTGGATGCTAGGAATCAACTGCAGTCTTTCATAAGAACAGCACGTGCTCTTAACTGTTGAGCCATCTCTCCAGCACAAATAAAGTGCCATTGTCTTATTATTTATTTTTTGAGACAGGTTCTCACTACACAGCCCAAGCTAACCTTGAACTCAAAGATCCACCTGTCTCTGCCTCCAAAATGCTGAGATTAAATTAAAAGTATAAAACAGCTGTTTTATATCAGCATTGAGAATGTTCAAGAGCCCTTAATTAGCAAACTATCACAGGTAAACCTTTCAGGTTTATTGTTCACAAGCCTTTTTGCAACCTACCATATCCTTCATCTCACCCATGTCTGTTTTCAATTTGGAACAACTCTTCTATTCCCAACTGCCTCTTTACTTGGTGTTCCACTCAACTCCCTCACTAGTGTCTACCTACATTCCTCCAGCTAAAACTGTGTCTTAAAATATTCTGTTTTGCCCTTGAAACCTTCCTTCTCTTGGGTTGCTGCAAACTGAAAGAAAGATGCTGTTTTAGAGGAAGAAAGTCCTATTAGATATGGTTACTCCTACTTAGGGCAATCCTGTTAATTTCATTGTAACCACAGAATAGTTTTATTGAACAAATTTTCAAATTTTTTGCAAAATTTGTTCTAATTACATAGAATTTTCATTGTGCCTATGATATTTAATTATCTCATTAGTGACTAAATGACATAGCTCAGTATGAATTTTCAAAACTGACTAGAGCTTTAAGCCTAATTCTTCCATTAATTTTTGAAGTGTAAGCTACAGCTCTGTCCTCATAAAATAAAATAATAATAGGTACCATGTATGGTCACCCTCTGAATCTGAGGCCAACCTGGTCTACACGGTGAGTTCCAGGATAGCCAAGGTTACACAGTGACACCTTCAAACAATTAAAATAAAAATTAATAGGTACCCCATGAAGCCAGACATCTGTAGTAAATGGAGATATAAATACTTGGCTAGAGTCTTTCTATGGGAACTCCTGGGAGACAAAGAATGAAGAGAGCCTGAGGCAGGTAAAGCCACACCAAGGAGTCCCTCAGATTCACCGGCAAGGACGTCATCAGGTACTCCCACCCACTTCTTGTGCTATGAAACTTCAGGTTTGGGCTGGCAAGGTGACTCAGTGTGGGTGCTTGCAGTCAAGCCTTAACTTTGATTCCCAGAACCCACAGAGTTGAAAGCTGATTCCTGCATGTTTCCCTTTGGCTTCCACATGTACACAAATGAACACTCACACACGCACGCTAAGAAAAAGCCTTCACGGGATAAATTTGCAAATTCGCATGTCTCACCTCAAATTTATGTGCCAACTCCCTGGTGAGAATCTTCAGATGAACCTCAAAACTGGGTTATACTGACTTTCAATTACAGCAACAACAATATATGTAAATCTTTTTAAACAGTGTGCTTACTTAAAGGAGGCTGTCCTCTTGTTACTAGTCCTTTTGAAATGGCTGCTAAGCAAGGACTCCTTTTACATGAGCCAAATGTTCACAATTCAACATTTTCACATTTTACACAATTCAACATTGATTAGTAAGAATTCTCTTACTATTCAACATAATTTGGATTTTGAAAAAAAAAAAAGAATTCAATTTCAAGATCAAGCCAGTTAAAAGGTCCAACATGGGGAAGGGAGAGGGTTGAGGCCCCACCCCTAGCTGACCTGTTGATGGCTGAAACTTGTAGGTTTTCTCCATCCCCCAGAGATGAACTAACACCCACATGCATATGGGCAGCACTAAATGGACTTGGTAAGCTAAAAATATTAATTTTAAAAGGAACATATAAAGTTGAGAATGAGATATGTTAGAGAATGTGGAGGGAGTTGGAGGGGTAATCAAAACATAAAATGCATTGCATTAAGGAATTAAAAAGTCCAGTTTTCAGAATGTCAAGCATTTAAGTCTTCTAAAAAGAACTCCATTTGAGGAAATACCTCTACTTTAGATCCCAAATCACCAAAGCTAAAACAAAACTCCTCCCTACGCTTAAAAAAAAGCATTAATGGGGTCCAACCTGCTGAATGAATACCCATTGTTACTGATACTAGAAATGTTCAGATACAATAAATTCTTAGATATGACGGTTACTCTGTTACAGCTGCAGCATGACCTATCCTGACAACCATGTAAGTGGCCCTGTAAAGTGACTAGACACCCTGTGTTATGGGCTAGCAGCACACCCCTCCACTACAGAACTGACAGTCTGACGGGCACACTACAAATCAGGGCTGTAAAGCTCTGCAAAGCCTTCCCAAGTCACCGGGCACCGCATTATCTTGTTAGGAAGACCCAAAGTTTTTGAGTTGGCTCTTTTTATCCCAAGTGTGCCAAAACAATCAAGTCTCCAATGGCAACAGCATTCATGGTAAATTTATCAAAACTCTCCCAGTGCAACACCAGACACCTTTCTGGGGTTATTGAATAAGGAAATTTGCTAAACACAATAAAGGCATACCAAAGAAAAGGATGCATGTTCAAAATAGGATGTACAGAATACTATTTCAAATAAGAATGAACTCAAAACCTAAAAAACTGTACCTTGTTTTTTTAAAGCACATTTATTGATTAAATCAATCTTCATGGTATTCTACAGTAGTTATTCAAGTCTAGAAAAATACTAAATAATATGTGTACTGTGCCAATAAAACACAAAGGACATTAAAAGTAATTCTTATTGGAATCACCTTTCTGATTATGAACTAAAAATAAGATTTGGAGGCAAGCAAGATAGTTTTCCAGGTAAAGACACTTGATGAAAAGCCTCATAACCTGAGTTCTATCCCTGGGACACACACAGGAGAGAAATGAATCCCTGAATTGGCCATCTGACCTACAGGCAGAGACACAGGTGTGCACGCACACACACATACACACACACACACACACAAATCCATGAAGTAAGTAAAAAATGGAAAAATAACAAGATTTGTGCCCACAAAATTCCACAAATAATGCAGGTCTGGCCTACTGTCTTGACTTTAGTCACTAAAGTATCTGGATGAGTTTGGAGGGAAGGAATTCTAAATGCCATTGCTACTCTTATTTGATTTATTCTACAGTTAGCTAATAAGCATTTACTTCTCCAAACTGGAATCTGGTGTGATGATAAAAATAGTAAGATCACTCAAGTTATTAACCACAAATAACAGTTACAATTTGGACAATACTAATTTTTTTAAGAACTAGTCACTCCATTCGAGGTTACAACTACGAAATAAGCTGATCAGAAGAAAAACTAAAATTAAAAAATTATTTCAAACACTCCAACAGAAGTGAACATAGATGAAAAGCTTTGCTAGCTATATACCCAACAGAAGATAAATATCTAAAGTGAAGAACTCAAAAAACAAAATGTCAAATACAAATATCAAACAGCCTACTCAGTAAATGGGCAAATGAAATGAATAGACAGGTTTCAAAAGATGAAGTAAAATTGGCCAAAAAAATGTGGAAAAAAATGTTCAACATCTTTAGCCATGAGGGAATTCCAATTCACTCCATTTCATTAAAAATAATAAAACTGAATGCTGCCAAAAACAGGGTGGGTGTGGGCCTCTTAAGCCACAGTGGATATCAATGTGACCCAGCTATACCAACCTAAACATATCCCCCAAAAGACTCTTATGAAAGAATGGAATTATGTCAACTACAGGAAAATAGATTGACTGGAGGTTATAATACTAAGCAAAATAACTCAAACTCAGAGAAATACCCTATGTTTCCTCTCAGTTTTGAACTTATATACATGACATGGAAGTAGAAGCAAGACTGTTTGAGGGAAAGGATGGGGGGGGGTGTTTGATTACAGCACATTATATACTTGAATGAAACAGATTTCTGCAACTTGTCACTATGTACACACAATGAATATAATACACACCAACAAAGTCTTTACAGACCAGCAGTTTAAAATTTATATTCTGCACAAAATAGATCAACTACCAAATGAACAAAGCAAAGAAAGTTACCAGTATATAAAAGACTGAAGTAGTATATTAACATATGGATAGCCACGTGCATTCCAGCTGTCTATTTTCTTAAACATGAACCCTCGGTCACCGTAAGAGCCCAGACTTTAGGGCCTGTGAGATGATTCAGAGCAACTCCCTGCTCTTGCAGAGAACCTGGCCAGCTTCCAGTACCTACATCCAGGTAGCCAACAACTTCTAACTCCAGATCCAGAGAACCCTCTTCTGACCTCCCCAAATACTTGCACACAGAGCCCTAGGCATAAACATAATTAAAAACAAAAATAAAAAGGCAATTTTAGATATGTATCATAAATTTTAAAAAAGCAAGAATTGGGGGCTGAAGAGATGGCTCAGTGGTTAAGAGTACTGGCTGCTCTTCCAGAGGTCATGAGTTCAATTCCCAGCAACCACATGGTGGCTCACAACCATTCATAATGAAATCTGGTGCCCTCTTCTGGCTTGCAGATAGAACACTGTATACATAATAAATAAATCTAAAAAAAAAAAAAACAAAAAAAAACCCCAAAAGTGTTGTTTAAAAAAAAAAAAGCAAGAATTATTCATGTGGGCTTTCAGTGCTTCTAAGTCTCAGATACTTCAAAATTATTAAGTAACAGTCAACGGGATAAAAGCTAGACATCATCAACACCTCATAAACTGGGTACTGGCAGACGCCCATAATTCCAGTATTCAGGAGGTGAAGGCAGGAGGATCAGAAGCAGCTGATCATTACAGATCATCAGAAGCAATGTTCATTACAAAAGTTCAAGGCCAGCCTGATACATGAGAACTGGTCCATAGCAGAAACAAACTAACACTGAAACCTCTGGCTCCCAGGGAGTCTGATAGGTACTTGCTAGTTTTAAAATTTCTGAATATCAGAGCATGGTCTGAATTATGCTGGTGATATTGCTGATAATGAAAAAGGAAACTCTAGTTTGCACACTCACAGACCTACTGTAACTGGAAAACAATGTGACAGGTATGATGCTTACAAAAGGGATTATTAATAAGACAACTGGCAAAAATTGCTCAGTTAGTAAAGGTGCTTGCTGCTACGGCCAATAACCTACTCCTAAGCTGGATCCTTTGGACCCGCACTGTGCAAAGAGAAAAACAACCCCCACAAGTTGTCCTCTGATCTCTGATACTGTGGCACACACACAGTCCCCAGCCCCCACCCACTCATATGTAGAAAGAAGTAAAATATAATTAAAATTAAAAAACCATCCTCAAATGTATAATGAAGCATTTACAGTCTCTGAGGAAGTCTTTGGCAACTGACTTTCACTCTAGAAATCTGCTGGTCTTCAAACAGTCACCCCTCCACCCCATTCCATCAGGATCCAAATCTCTCAACTTTTAAATTGCAAAATACAAATTTAACACATCTGTTTATCTTTCCTGAATGTATGGTAGGCACTAATCTCCAGTTCAGGTGGCAGCTGATTGCGTTATGTGACAAGTTCTGGCCCAAGAAATACCAGCTCTCATGTTCTTGCAATTTCATTTCTCCAATGATTTGGGGAATTCTGGGTACTGTTATTATCATTACAAAGCAAAGGAGTCTAGATCCACGGATCAACAAATAGAGAAAACAAAACAAAATCCAAAAAACAACATAATTACAAACTCACTTTGAAAAGAACTCTCTCTTAGGTCACAAGGATTTGGGGGTTTAATCTTTAATTAAAACATTGTGCATATATTAATAATAAAATCTATTTCTTAAAAATATTCCCTACTCTGGTAACTTAAAGAATGTGTGTTCTATGCATGCTCCATTTTAAATGTAGGCTACATTTCATTTAAAACAAACAAACAAAACCCAATAAGTACACATCGCATACATGCATCTCCCACATACAGATTTAAGCAAAACAAATGCTTGTTGCCATTATATTCAACTTACAGTGTGAGCACATTTCCAAAGGGTAACTCGCCTCATTTCCCTGGGGGATGAAGAAAGAATCAATTAGATATGATACACACAAACAGCTTTAGAATATTAAACAACTATTTTATGTGACAAAACAAGTAAATGAGCTATGAATTCTAAACATAAGTTTATGTTCAGAATTATAAGTATTCTAACTTTTCACCTGGTAAGAAAACACATTAAGCAATATGGTTGACAAAGAGTAAGCGCCGTTGAGACTTATGCAACCTTGAGACTAAAATACAGTTCAAGTATGCTTAATACTGTAAAAACACTACACACAAAATTCCACGTATTAGAGACTGGCAATGCATTCACTAGTCTTGCTGGTGAACTATGTTTTGTTTATTTCTTTTTCTGAGACACTGTTTCAAGGCCCAGGTGAGCTTGAACTTCCGGTAAGGATGACATTGAACTCCTGAATCTCCGGTCGCAGCCCTCCAACTGCTGGGAGTATAGGCTTGTTGCCAACACATCAGGCTAATGAACTTAGTTTGATAAAAAGCTCAGAGTGAGAACATTCCTGCCATTTCTGCTCAATTAAAGTTTAATGAGATTGCAAAATGAGCTGTTAAGAAAATCCTTGTTATCAATTACACACATTCAGTAAAACAGCATTTTCAAAATCCTGTACAGCTGAAATATTAGTAAAATGTTAACAGGAACATTAAGCCCAATATAAAACAGCAAGCCATTTACATCTTACTTCTAAGTGTTTCTTTACATAAGAAGTCCTCCTGTTCCTTAATTTATGTATTTTTCTGTATTAGTGGAGAGAAAGGATGTTCTAGAAAAACTACAGGCCTCGGTATCCCAAAGTCAACATGTCTTAAACTTACATAATTACAGAATTCAAGGACTGTACAATATGACCAAGTTACTACCAAGAGCACTTGATTATAAAATCTTTAAATAAATCCATTTGCTTGACATTCAAGATAAACTATATATCTGGCTTTTGGACAGTCTTACTATGCAACTCTGTCTGGCATGGAACTTACTCTGTAGACCAGGCCAGAGCAAAACTCACAGAAAACTCTGCCTAACATGTAATAAAGGTGTGCATCACCACACCCAGCGTAACAGCTATCATTATACTGATCAAACAAACCAAAACCCAGTAATATCTGCCTACAAGGAGCAACGCTATATCAGCTGTGTGACTAGTGCAAACCAGTAAGTCAGGAAACTGCATGAAGATGCACTGTCAGAAGTTACTTGTGATCACTGTCATAAGAAGGAGCCTGGGCTCTGTCCCTGGAGAACTGAGAAGTTGGAGATGGTTGGGTTTGTGCAGAACGGCACCATAGAGAAGGAAGATACAGAGACCTGAAATGAATCTGTAGAGAGGCCCCCTCCATCTTCAGCCGTATTAGAAGGGCACCCCCAAAGGCCAAGGAAAGAGCTAGCCAGGGGCTAAGCGACCTCTGATGCTCACAAAGCTGGGGATGCTCTGTGGTGCCAAGAGGGATGGGGTGGTCTCAGCACACAGGCACTGACTGAACCACAGGACTCTGGTGTCTGCATTAGCCATGATTGAAAGGCTGCTCTGAGCTTACGCTGGAAACGATCTAAAGAATCAATAAGCTAATTCCAAGTGTCTTGAGACTGGGACAAAACAAGCATGCACTCTAAAGCAACAAATTAAAGCTAGCTAAACAGCACAAAATTCAACATCTGACAATGAAGAAAAGCATACCATAATTTGAGTAAAACACGTTTTCTAAAAAGCAACGCAGAAAAGACCACAATTATATCCTATCACCTAATTTATAAGAAATACCGTAAGGTGCCGAGTGTGGTGGTGCACCCCTTTAATCCCAGCACTCAGGAGGCAGAGGCAGGTGGATCTCTGTGAGTTCAGGGCCAGCCTGGTCTTCTACAAAGTAAGCCCAAGACAGCCAAGAATACACAGAGAAACCCTGTCTCAAAAAAAAAATTACTGTAAGAGAAATAAACCTATATATTAGTTTCTATTCTTCTATAATGCATATCATAAATATACTCCAATAAAAATAAATTGAGCATAGTGGTGCACATCTGTGATTTGGGAAAACAGCAAGTCAAAGGTAATCCTCACAGACTTTGTGAGTTCAAGGTGAGCCTGGATTACTTGAGACTGTCTTTATTTTACTTTGGAAGGTGGGGGGTTAGGGGTTGTCTCAATAGTATCTGTCCTGATCTTTGTTGTTTTTGTTTTGTCATCCTTACACAAACGTAGTTATCTGGGAAAGGGAAAGTCAATTGAGAAAAGCTTTTATCAGATTGTCTGTAGGCAAGTCTGTTGAGCATTTTCTTGATGAATGAAAACGGGAGAGTCTAGCCCATTGGGAACAATTCCAGCCCCGCATGAATGGTATTTGAGGGAACAAGAAAGCAGACCATGAGACTCTAACATAAAACTAAGGCATGGCATCTCTGTAATTAGGATATAAGTGACTACAGATTCTATTCTGCTCATAGTCTTGTATTTTTCAGCTTGCTAAGTATGGTAAGGAACTGGGGGCTGCTCACAGCCAATTAATGTAGGTAAGAATCTTTTTCCCAATCAAACCATCACTTGAGACCCTATGCCCCAAAACCCAGAGTCTAATTTTCTGAGACACAATAAGGCAGAGTTAAACCCATTAGACAATGAAATTGTAAATGTGTGGTATTTTGATGCTTCTGAATAATGAATAGGTAACTGGTAAAACTCTCATGTGGCAAATTTCTAATTTTATCATTCTTCCAACTGTGACTTGTTTGCTATTAAGATTTTCTTTTCTGTTGCTTGAGACAGGGTCTCACTGAGTAGTCCCAGCCAGTTTGGAACTAACTGTAGTCCTAGCTAGCCCTGAACTGAGAGACTCACCTGCCTCTGCTAGTGCTGGGATTAAAGGTGTGCACAATCATGCTTGGCATGGACTCCTGGACCTTACAACATTGAGCTACAATCACTTATCAATATCATCTAATCTGATGCTTCAGTCACTTCAAATATGGCCAAAGTTGGTTCCTGTGTCCTTCCAATATGAACACATCCTTCCAAACACTTTGAGCATGTTACACTTCACTATCTTAGGGCCAGGAATCAATAATTTACTACAAGGAACTAGCTACTTCTGGAAAGAGAATCATTTTCAAGTCACAATTTTAACCTGATTATTCATACTTTATACTTATACTATGATTAATCCCCAGCACACCTGATTCTTCTTTTGCAGTACTATCAGGGTATAATTTCTACTATGGAAATTTATATCTGATTAAGCTGATATACTAATATTCTAAATATTTTTTCTGCAGTAAAGACAAGAGTCTACCCTCTTTAACAGAACTACTAATAAGGAAAGAGGAAAATGACACACATATAATGTAATATGGTAGGCCTGGTCAAAGTATAAACATGTATGTTCTCAAAACTGTCCAACATATAACTTTGATATTGTAAATTGTCTATGGATAGCCATGATGCATGTATCTATCTATCTGTCAAGAACTTACAGAACCTAGGCTTGGACTAGACTTGTCACTAGAGACACAACTTTGAGAATTGACATTATTAACATATACATGGTAACCTGCCCTGTCCAAAGGAGGGATTAAAAAAAAAAAAAGCAACATGAATCTAGTGGACAGGAAACTTGCCTGTAGTTCCATCACTCAGTAAGCCTGTTACTTAAGCCAGCCTAGGAAACACAGCTGAGGCAGTTTTTCAAAACTAAAAAGTGGGAGAGGAGTAGGCACAGTGGCATACACTTTTCATGCCAGCAATCGGGAGGCAGAGGCAGGTGGATCTGTTAGTCTTCAACCAAGTGAGACTCTCTCCCCAAACACTAACAATAAAGTAAAATTAAAACTAAAATTATCAATAAAAAAGAATAGCATACCAAAATTTAAAAAATTTGAGGAAGAGAAATTTGTAAACCGCAAAAAGAAAAAAAAGAGGGGGGGAAGAGAGGAAAAAAGAAAGAAAAAATGAAAATAGAAGGTGGGAGTTGTACCTTAGATCTATAAGCCTAGCATACCAGCAATTGGGAGGCCAATCTATGAAGATGAGGAATTCAAGGCTGGCCTTACCTCCATTAGACTACTACTTCAAAACAAACAACAAAAACATCAACAAAAAACCTAATCCAACCGAACATGGTTCTATGGTAAAGATTTTAACAGCCTGTCATAATCTACATAATTCTGTAATGTTTCTTAGATAAATGTATGTATTCCATTAATTATCTATTACTACGATCCACACAATAGGATTATAAACAAATTAAGGAAAAAGTTTAAGTAGGATGAGGTTAAGAATAAAAATAGGAGCCTGTTGTGGTGGCACATGTCTGGGAGGCAGAGGCAGTTGGATCTCTGTGAGTTCAAGGCCAGCCTTGTACAAATCGAGTCCAGAACAGCCAGAGATACACAGAGAAACCCTGTCTGGGGGGGGGGGGGGAAGTAAGGACAGGAGTTCCCAATTTCTTTTCATTATGGATTTTTCTATGAATCATATTACAAGAACAGCACAACTGATTTTGATCAGTAACTGTAAACTATGCTGGTTGCTAGACAACAAGAACTCACCCACATCACCCCTTCCCCTCCTCCCTGCCAATTGTGTGGTTTTGTTTGTTTGTTTGTTTGTTTTATTGTTGTGGTTTTCAGACAGGGTTTCTCTGGGTGTACCCCTGGCTGCCCCTGAACTCAGAGATCCACCTGCTTCTGTTTAGCAATGCTGACATTAAAGGTGTGCACCACCACTGCCCAGCAGCTGACTGCCTTTAAAATGACCTTAGGAGATGAAATTTTCCGATCTAGCCTAACATAATCCTCATACTTAAAAAAAAAAAAATTGTATGGGTGTTTTGCCTGCAAGTATGCCTGTGTTCCAATTGCAAGTCTAGTGTCCTTGGAGCCCAAAAGAAGACATAGGTTCCCCTGGACTGGAGCCATACTGGTGCCAGGAATCAATCAAATCTAGGTCCTCTGAAAATGCAGTAAGACCCCTTAGTCACTAAGCCTGTCTCTACCCTCACATACTGTTATTAGCCATACGAAAACAGATGGCACCATTACAGGTCTTCCTATTAGAGAATGTTGATTAGTACACTTCAAAGCCAGTATCCTACTAATATCAAAATCAAATTCAACAGTGGTTCTCACCCTGTGGTTCGCCATCTCCTTTGTGGGTCAAACCCTTTCACAGAAGTTGCCAGACACCATCGGAAAACACAGATATTTACATTACGATTCATAACAGTAGCAAAATTACAGTTATGAAATACCAACAAAAATAATTTTATCGTTTGGGGGGGTCACCAAAATATAAGGAAATGTATCAAAAGGTCATAGCTATTAGGAAGGTTCAGAACCACTGAAATAAAGAAAATAAGACCAGAAAACCACAGACCCATTTCCCTGAAGAACAGAGATGCAAATATTCTCAACAAGGTATTTGCAAATAGATTTTAGGAACACATTAAGATGATCATGTATCATGACCAAGTAGACTTCATTCCTCAAATACAAGGTGGTTCAACATATACAAATTGATAAATGTAACAATCATAAAAATAAACTTAGAACAGATTATCATGAAATCATCACAATAGATGCAGAAAAGGCACTTGATAAAGTTCAACAAACTTTCATGATAAAGTCCTGGAGCCATAAGGAACAGATAGAACTCACCTCAAAATAATAAAGGATCTCTACAACAAATCAACAAGTGAAACCATATTAAACGGAGAAGAACTAAGTGCCCAAAATCTTAACTACAGCAACAGGGAGGAGAAAGATATAAACTGACCCTACATGTAGACAAGGCAACCATGTTTAAAAGACTCTACAGATTCAACAAAAATTCAGAATAAACACTTTCAGTGAATTTGCAGAATGCAAAATCAATATATGAAAATCAGCAAGCAGCCTTCAAATACACAAAGAGCAAACGCACAGACAAAGACATTGGGGAATACATCTCATTCATAGTACCTTGCCCCACAGAAAAAGACATTGGGGAATACATCTCATTCATAGTACCTTGCCCCACAGACAAAGACATTGGGAGATACATCTCATTCATAGTACCTTGCCCCACAGACTAAGACACTAGAAATATATCTCATTCATAATATCTTGCCCCACAGACAAAGACATTGGGGATATATCTCATTCATAATACCTTGCCCCACAGACAAAGACATTGGAGCTATATCTCATTCATAATACCTTGCCCCAAATAAAGGACTTACGAATACACCTAACCAAGGAAGTGAAACACCTCTACAACGAAACTTCAAGACACTGAAAAAGACAACCAAGACACTACATACTAGACATACAGAGAAAGAACTTCCTTGCTCCTGGACTGACAGATCAGTATTGTAAAATGACCATATGATCAAAAGTAATCCAATTGCAATTCAATGCCCATCAAAATGTCAATGCCATTCTTCAGAGAACTAGGGGAAATTTTTTCAAGAACTTATGTGGAACCAGAGAAAACCATGAATAACAAAAACAATGCTAAGAGAAATAGCACAACTGCAGGTATTTTGACACCTAATCTCAAGCTGTAGCTACCTACGTTTTTAGAAAGGTGCCAAAAACACACAGTGGAAAAAGATTATTCAGCAAATGGTGCTGGCAAACTGAATATCCAGACAGAGAAATAAAATTTGTAGGATCCTTCACCCACTCAGTGCAGATCAAAGACCTTAATACCTGAAATACTGGTACTGCTAAAAGAGTACACAGAGGAGGCCCTTCAGAATGCAGGTTTTGGCAAGAACTTCCCAATAGCATGGAAAGTAGCCCCAAAGAATCAGCAGAAGGAATTCCATGAAAGTAACGTTTCTAACAGCTAAGGAAAAGTACAGCAGAACAGACAACCACAGGACAGGAGAAAATCATTAGTGACCATACTCCACCTAGGGAAAAAAAAAAAATCACCACACTAACTATACTCCAGCCAGGAGAAAACCACCTCTAACTATACTCAGTCAGGAGACAACCACCTAACTATACTCAGTCAGGAGAAAACCACCTAACTATACTCAGTCAAGAGAAAACCACCTCTAACTATACTCAGTCAGGAGACAACCACCTCTAACTATACTCAGTCAGGAGAAAACCACCTCTAACTAT
>CAJQZJ010032395.1:5326451-5362840 GCA_907164525.1 Lophiomys imhausi | reverse complement strand
TGGACGGGAATTCCTATTACTATTAAAAGAATGAGAAGCACACAAAATTTACATATCTCCTATCAGCCACTGTAAGTAATTTTCCATCATATCCTAATGGCTTTTTTGAGACAAGGTCTCTCTACAGAGCAGAACTCACTATGTAGACCAGGTTGGCCTTGAAATCAAGAGATTTGCCTGCCTCTGCCTCCTGAGTGCTGGGATTAAAGGTGTGTGACAGCATGCCTGGCTTCTAATCTTTATTAGTGATTGTGTTAAGAAAAAAAGAGAAAGAGAAGGAGAGAGAGGGACCCTCCCAAAAAAAAACCCAAACAAACAAATAAAGCCCCATACCTCCTTGAACAGGTATAAGCAGTTCGTAGTAACTGGGGAAGAGGAAGTCCTATTCCTCAGTATTGCGGTTATGCTCAAGTAAATAACTGTACATTTATGTAAGCAACCCTAACTGAATGTAGTAGGAGGGAAGGAGGCTTGGTGGGAGGGAGAAGGTATTAAGGGAGGGTGCAATGGGGAAGTATGATAAAAGTAAATTAGGTATGTATGAAATTGAAAGAATAAATAAAAGCAGAGGCATTTAATATTTCACACTCTGGCCTACAGAACTTAGATTCCTGCAACACAGTATTACAAACATTACCAAATGACAATGCAGGAGATAAAACAGGCACCTGGGTGAGAGCAAAGTTTCTTGAGGACAGATCTAGTATTCCCCATAAGTCCCTAGCACATAGCTAAACCCTAAAAGGCACTCAGACCTGCCCTTGAACAGACAGACATACCACCCACCAAGTCACCACAGCAGGGTTCATGCCTCCTAACAACAAAGCAAGTACCCAATCCCTCTCTTCTGCACATTCCTCCCTTCCCATCTGCGCTGTTAGTGTTTGGACAGTCTTTCCGGTCCTCACCTATGCTGGCGAGCTTTATG
Organism: Lophiomys imhausi; assembly: GCA_907164525.1. Lineage (NCBI taxonomy): Eukaryota > Metazoa > Chordata > Mammalia > Rodentia > Muridae > Lophiomys > Lophiomys imhausi. The sequence goes on along the minus strand of CAJQZJ010032395.1, from coordinate 5,361,912 downwards.
ACAATTTGACACAAGATGGCATCATCTGAAAGGATGGAGCCTCAACTGAGAAAAATGTCCCCACAGGATGGGGTTGTATGCAAGCAAGCCTGTAGGACATTTTCTCAGTTAGTGATATATGAGGGAGGGCCCAACCCATTTTGAGTATTGCCACTTCTGGACAGGTGGTCCTGGGGCCATAAGAAAGCAGGCTGAGCAAGCCATGAGGAACAAGTCAGTTAGCAGCACCCCTCCATGGCCTGTTACCAGCTCCTGCCCACAGGTTCCTGCCCTGCTTGAATCCCTCCCTGCCCTGGCTTCCTTCAAGGATGAATAGTGAATTAGACATATAAGCCAAGTAAAACTTTTCCTCCCCAAGTTGATTTCTGTCATGGTGTTTCATCACAACAATAGAAACCCAAACCAAGATACTTCTGAAATGAATTACTGCAATTAATTTTATGTCATTTTATATTTATTATTTATTTTGATTGCCTGAAGAATCTTTGTAATACCCGCTCATGTACTTCACTCACCCTAGCCAATTCTCATCCCCTTTCTTTTCTCAAGCTGTCTCCTTTCTACTTTCATGTCATATATATGCATGCATACACATTCATTTAAATCAGTATTTCTTAACCTGTGGGTCGTGACTCCTTTGGGGTCAAATGACCCTTTCACAGGGGTTGCATATCAGATATCCTGCATATCAGATATTTACATTACAATTCATAACAGTAGCAAGATTACAGCCATGAAGCATCAATGAAATAATTTTATGGCTGTTGTCAGCACAACATGAGGAAGGTTGAGAAGCACTGTTTTAAATCTTTGTTCTATGTATGAAACATACTTGTCTAAATCTAGCTGTTAGCATACCATGACAAGCTCCAATTCTAATGTAATGAACACTGTGACCCAACCTACCCTACACCTAAGCAAAACCATCTACCTCAAAGCCTATTTTATAATAAAGCAAATGTCTAGTGTGACTTGTTGAACACTATACTGGAGTGAAACAAACAACTGTTAACAGAAGTCGTTACCATTTAATGTATGCTTTACTGAAAAGTATGGTGTCTACTGAAAACACCACACTCCTATAAAATTAAAAAATCCTAAGGGAAACCATGTTAGACCCCATCTGCACTTCCGGTCCCTGGATGGTATTCTAAGTTCACCCTCTGAGTGAGAACAAGAGCTTCCAGTGTAGAGCACCTCCCCAGTGACTGAACACTTATCTAGTTTTTTTTTCCTCTTTTCCTTTCTGAATTTTATTGATTCTTGGTGAGTTTCACATCATGTACCTCAGTTCTGCTCATCTCCCCCATATCTACCCTTACAACCTTCCCTCCAAAATAAAAAAAAAAGAAAAAAAAAACTCAGCACAGAAAACCTATCATGGAAGCTGTAGCACGTCAGGGTGTGTCGTCCTTTTAAGACCTCTCCAAGTCTCCCAGGAGGCTGCAACTCCCACCCCAATCTGAATTTAACTTGTTTCTCCCCTCACTCACTCTTACATCTGAAGTTTAGGTTGTTAAAAACACACACTGCATTCCATACCACTGTCTTGTTTGCCCACCTTCATTTTGCTGAGAGATGATAATCATGTCTTCAATGTATACACTGTGAGTGCTAAGTAGATTATCAGACCCAACCACAACTAACAGTCTCAAACAGTGCCTCTCAAATTTTAGCCATCACAATCACCTGAAACACTATTTAAAAAAAACCATAAAATTATTTATATAAACTATAAAAAACTAAACTGGTTGGCTCATCACTAGGCTGTTGTAGGGTAGGACACACCAAGTTTCCAGATGAGTGACCATGCTGGTCTCGGACCCACATTGGAGAAACACTGTTCTAAATACACTCTCTTCCTACCTTCAGGCTATGAAACATCTCCTAGATGCCTTCACCTCTCCTCTCCAGGCCTAATAATCTTTTTAGACCTAGCACAATTCTCTACTTCACAAAGCTTTCTCTAATTTCCAACTCACTGTGTTCTTTGCTCAATTTTTGTCGGGCTTTGTCTATATTATTCTTGACATCCATCACATGCTATTTCACAACTACTGACATTTGCCTTATGCTTCCTGCTTACACAAAACAAGAAGCTGAATTTAATTTCCTTTACAACAAAGAGAACAGTTAGGCAGCGACCAACAGACATAGTCTACAAATATGTGTTAGTAGGAATGAACCTGTTGCTGTACCCAGAGGGAAGTGCACCATCAGCCCTGCTTACTTCTCGTGGCCCAACTTGACTTACTCACCCTGCTATCCTTTCCGTAACGGACACTTAGTTCTGCCATACTGCCCATCCCTCTCACTGCCGAATGACTTTTAGCTGGCTTCTGCATCTCATAGCCTGACCCATTTTAAGTTTCTCATCTACAATGGGGAAAAAAATGAGAGGAAAAACTGTCTTCTCCAAACTTAATATGAATTTTAATTCCACTGGCAATAAAATAGGTTGACACACACAGTTTGTGAAAACAGAAACTTTACATGGCTAAGAAATAAATGTCTTTGAAATTTAAAATTGTCTTAAAACTAAGGTAATACTCATATGTATACCTACAACAAAACTCATAGTATTGATTTATTGTGTATTTGGTGAAGTGAGGGACATGTGCCAGTTCAAAGACAAGTTTCAGGTATCCATTCTCTCACACCACATGAGTGTGAGATCAAATTCAGGTCCTTAAGCTTGGCTGGGGGGGGGGGGCAGAGAATCACCTTTATTCACTGGGATGTCTCAACACCCCAAATCTCTATTATCTAATGCAACAAAGAAACAAACAACATGATTCAGGAGAAATTCCTACGTGCTCTGTGCCCACAGATCTTACAATATACCTAATCTTCATCATCCTTAATGCTACCAGTTTTAAATTCAAATACAGTGAAGGCAGGATAGACTTGGACTCGTGGAGCAAGTCAAGTTAACTACAGGCCAAATGCCTAGAACTTGCTAGGTATACCAGTCTGGCATTAAACTACTGAAGATCCATCTGCCTCTTTCTTCCAAATACTGGGGTTAAAGGATCGAGCCACCATGCCAGACTGAAATTAAGTGGCTTTTTTCTTTCTGGCATTTGTCAGAAATGAGCCTTTAGAGGGCTGGCTCAGATGATAAACTGCATGAGGGCCTGAGTTACAGTTTCCCTGGCATTCACCTAAAAAGCCAGGTGGGGTAAAAAAAACACCTATTATGTCAGCGCTGGGGATGCAGAGGCAAGGGGTAACTAAGTTCACTGGCCAGCACGGATCAAATCAGGGAGTTCCAGGTTCAGTGAGGGAGCCTGCCTCAAAAAAAAAAAAAAAAAGGAAAGAAAGAAAGGGAAGGAAGGAAGGGAGAGAAAGGAAGAAAAGAAAGGAGAGAAAGGAAAGAAAGGAAGAAAAGTGGTGAGCACCGGAGGAAGGCACCCAGCATCCATCCACCTTTGACCTCTACAAGCATGTGAACGAGCATACATGCAGACAGATGCATATGGGCCCAAGTACACAAATATACAAACATATACAAGATTCCATAACAAATTCAAAGCCTTTTACTTTCCCATTTAAATTAACCAGTGCAATAAATTAAACTACAGAATCTATTATTAAAAAAAACCTAGCAATTCCCTGGCACCCACTAGGAATTAGGTTTTCTGAAGGTAATAAATCTTTCCGGAAATGTAGGCTTAACTTGCAAAAATAACAACATCACTCCCGAGGCCCAACATGTTTTCAGTTAGTCATGGTTCCATATTGCCAAATCAGGTTATGCACATGGTCTTGACACTTCCAAACCAACACTGTACAGATCACATCAAGACGTTCCTATGTTAGGGCAGAACTGAGAGGGTGGAGAACAAGGCAAATGTGAACTGGAAAAAATTTAAAGGAAGCTGAAAAGATCAAGGAAAATAATGACGAAGATATTATAAAGTGCCCCTTAAAATACTGTAAGTCACTAGAAAACACAGAGTCACAAGAAAATAAGGAATTTAAGGGTCAATGGGCTGTCGGGCAGTGGTGGTGCACGCCTTTAGTCCCAACACTCTCGGGAAGCAGAGGCAGGCAGATTGTTGAGTTTAAGGCTACCCTGGTCTACAAAGTGAGTCCCGGACAGCCAGAAATACACAGAGAAACCCTGTCTCGAAAAACCAAAACAATAAATAAATAAAGTCAATGGGCTAAGGGAACAGCCGTGGTTAAGAGACATGCAACACACAGGGGCCTAAACTTAATTTTTAATACCAACAATACAAATTAAATAAAAACTAAAAGGATAAAAAGAAAGCTAGAGAGAAGGCTCAGTGGTCAAGAGCACACAGAGCAGTTGAAGAGAAGCTGGGTGTGGTGTCCAGCAGCCATGTGGGAGTCCACATCTCTGTGTAACTCAGAATCCAGAAGACCTGACCCTCTTTTGGTCTCCTAAGACATCCGTACTCTTGTCCACATACCCCTCCTCCCCACATATACACAATTAAAATTTAAAAATGTATTTTTTAAAAATCGCTGCAATGGACAATGATCTTCAAATAAACATGCACAAATTTCCATTAAGCCCCCAAAGCCACAGGGTGAGGTGCCTCATGCTTTTACCTGCTGAAACATCTTGTCAACCCCCACATCATGTTGTATTTCTTAGCTTCAGTTATTGTGTTGCTATAAAATACTCCAATTTGGCAGGTTTGTAGATGGTACAGAATATAAACCATGCATGTATGTATGTATAAAACTGTCTTGAGGCATCCATTTCAAGTATGAGAGTGTGAGGAAGGAAGAAAGGCCTATTTTGAACAACTTGGCCTTTTCAACGGTTACTCTAACTTAAGGTGATGGTTTACATCTAGAGAGGAGACTGAAGCATGCCAGTAATGAGCTCCAGGTTAACCTGGCTACAGAGAAAAACAGTCTCAAAACAAAAAATATTAAGTGCAATTCCTAACTTCAAATGACTACAATCATATTATGAACGGATATCTTTCTTAATGCTCTTTAATGAACGGTGTGGAAAAGCCTTAAGTTTTGTAACCTTCAAGGAGCCAAATCATCCGAACAGCTTCCCAAATTAAGAAAAAAATTCCCTCTACATTCCAAAATCATGAATCATTCATCAAAGCTGCTCTTAACACGGGTCTTAAAGATGCCAATAAGTCCTACATTAAAAAAAGCTGACTTCAATGTTTTAACTTTAAGCTCTCTGACCACCACCACCACCTAATTGATTTTCAATTGCAATAAACAATCATTTAAAGCATTTAAATCTTACATACAATGGGATGCTGTACAATTAAAAGGTGTTAAGTGACCCAAATCAGTCTGAAATTCCTTGGTAAGTACTCAAAGACTTTTACAAAAAGTGTTTAAAAAAAAATCCAATGCTGCGTTTGAATAACTGACCCATAAGCGCAATGCGGCTACGTTTTCCTACAAATACAATTCTTGATTGCAAAGAGGAAACGGGCCAAGTGGAGCTACAGAACCAGTAAAGTAAGGTAACAAGCTAAAGGCGTCATAGATTTCTTGGCTACGGTGACAGGCAGGAGGCACACCCCTAGCGTCAGCCAGAAACACTACATGGTGAATTCCACCTAGGGATTAATACGAAAGTAAGAAAGGGAAAATTTAAATCGCCGTCGTTCAAAAACTACCACAAGCACCGGGCACACAAAGGCAACAAAAACACCAAGAAAACATTAACAAGCCCGTATTAAGTATTTCTCCAGGACCCAGCTGCCTTGTGTCTTAACGAATATACTCGCTGGTTCTTTCATGTTCACCGATCAAGTTCACCAATGCAGAGAAAACCAGTCGCGAAAAAAAAACAAAAACAAAAAACCCAAAGAGCCCCTAAGGTTGCAAACAGCAGGGAGATCAACACGAAAACGAGCGAAGGCAAGAAAGTGGAAGGATTCCTGCCAAGGCTCGCTGCTGGAAAATGCGGAGTGAGTGGGAGGAAGCACAACTCTGGAGAAGTGGGTCTTACATAAAGCGCCATTTGCTGCACACTACCATTTCCACAGGATTTCAGAATACCCAACCTGGAAACCAATCTGGGGGCGGAAAGTGGGCTCCACGTGGAGGAGGAGGGTAGGGAGGGTGCAGCCCCGAGGGACAGGGATTCGGCAAAGGCTGATGTAGGCGGCGGGGCCAGGGTAGCGCGGAGGCCCACGGGCTTTAAGAGCCCGGGGGCGGCGGTACTGTGGGCGCCCGGAGGCCCGGGGTCTCGCGGAAGACGGGGGCGGCGAGTCTCCGGGTGCGCGGAGGCCCAGGCCCAGACGGGGGGCCACGGAGAGGTCCCGCGCTTGCAGGGGATTCAGGGACGCGCGGAGGCCTGGAGGCGGCGCGCAGAGGCTAGCGGGGCTGGCCAGGCCTGGCAACCTGCAGAGGCTCGGGAGCGCGCAGGCGGCCGGGGACCTCAGCCCGGCACCCGCTAGGCCACTGGAATTTTCTACCGTGGAGGACGCCCCGGGCCCTCCCTCGCCGGACCCGGGAGCCGAGGTCTCACCATCTTGCTTCGGCGGGCGGCGGCGGCTGTGGGTTCCTCGAGACGCGGCGACTGCGGCTTGCTGGCGGGCGCCGGGCGGGGTGCAACGAGGCCTGGGCCCGGAGCGAGGCGGGCGGAGTCCCGGCTGGAGATGCGTCGCGGGAGGGGAGGGCTACAGCCTCACGCTCCCGGGCGGCCCCGACTAGCTGCAGCGGCTGGCGCTGACCGCAACCTCAAGGCACGGAGCGGGGCGCGCAGAGGGCGGAGCCAGGGCGGGGCGGGGCGGGGCCTGCGGGAGTTCGACATCCGGGAACCCGCGCCGGGCCGTGCACACGCTCTCCAACCGGAGCGCGCCTACAGCACCGTGCTGGCTCTCGGCGCGCCTTTGGCGTACGGTGCGCCGGGGGAGGGGGCGGAAGACGTCTTCACGTCGGCGGAGGCGCGCTTCCTGTCATGTGACTGAAGGAAGTCGAGCTGGGGCGTGGGGGAAGGCTAGGCTCCTGGCAGGAGGAAATAACTGGACCTGCAACTGGGTTGCACGGCCCTTGTGGACACTGTTACGCTATGGCCAGGCACGGGCAAGTTCACACGCTAGAGTCAGGCGCGCGGTTGGAAAAATAGGAAAACCAAAGCGAACTGCAGCGTGAGCCCTGGGGAGCAACTGACAAGAGTGGAGAGATTGTGTCCCACTCCACCAAACATCACCTCCTGGCTGCCCTTCAGCTGGTGCAGAAGCCTTTAAGAGAAATACTCCGAGACAGATGGTCCCCTTGTCCATGTAGTAAGGGTATGTCCATAATGATGACAGTTACCTTACCATAGAAGTAAGACTACAGTAGAGAGTGAAGTCTACGAAGAGAGTTTATATTTGGGGGGGGGGAGGTATGTAGGAGAAGTGTGATAAAGATAACATGTTTATGTTGCAGTTATTTTAAAAATTTTTTGAATGGTTAGAAAATTAAGGTCAGGATATCCCCTGCTTTAACTCCTTCATCTGCTGTAAAAGTAGGTGGGGTTTTTTTTTTAGCCTTGCTTTGAGATACTACCCATTTTGAAAATAGAGGATGCCTGCACCAGGGTGGACACCTGACTGATAAATGGCTTGTAACTCGGAGTAGGAAGCGTTCCACCCTCTGAATTTATCAAGGCAAATTGAAACTAACAGCACATGAGATTGTTAAAAAGCATGTCTGCAAAACCAGGCACAAGAACGCAGTGGACGTATTAGACCAAGAAAAGAGCAACTTCCTCACCTGGACTGCATAAAGAGACATCTAGCGCTGTGATGGCAGCGATCCCCACTAATCTGTCATAGGGCCATCCTGGGATAGGGGCTGATAGGCAAAGAACTCCTGACTGTCCCCAAGGCTTCAACTCAGCTAAGTCACCACTGTTGAGGTTTCTCGACCTCAACTGGCCATCTTTCTATTCACCCATCTGGATCACTTATCCATCCCTTCATCTGGGCCTAGATCTGGCTCTTTGGCCTCTACAGCTAAATTCAACTCTATAGCTTCCCACTTAATCAGATGACAACCGGAGCAGCCTGCTCCAGCAACTTTCCTAAAGCTCCGCGTTTATTTAGCATCAAAACAAACTACATTTCTATCATATCAATAAAACCCTTTGAACTCTGTTTTGGTCTCTTGCTTTTTGCATCCATTTTGTAATGATGTGTATACAGATATATTTATTGCATGGCCTGAGAGTAGAAGTTAAGATTAGAAGACAAGCCTTTGTTTGCCTCAACCAGGGTTACCAAGGAAAACAAATATTTGGCAAATAGCTGCCACTGAAACCACAAAACCTTGTGAATTTTTGCTATTCTATAAGAGAAGAACTTGTGTAAAGACACCAATGTGTTTGTCTCTGGCACAGTCACTCATGGCAGTGCTAATGCAGGTTTGGGGGTACTTAAAGAAGTGCCCTTCCCCCTCCATCATAATCAGATTGGACCTCACCCCTTGTGGCTCTGGTAACACTAATTTCAAGAAGATAAAAGTATGACAATAGTTCCTGCTTAATATTTAAAATATCATTGATTGTGGGGAGAGGAATGGAGGTAGCAGGGTTTTGCTGAGGTTCACTAAGGAAAGGTTATTCCTGATAAAGCATGGGAGTTTTATAGATACACTTTTTTTTATTCTTTAGTTCTTTTAATCTACTCCGTTACATGGTTTTGTAAATACATTTATTGTGCTACTGCTGCTTCTGCTGCTACCGCTGCTGCTGTTGTATAAAGAACGGGACCTGAGTTGACTTCTGGCCCTGGGTGGAGGCATGACAGCCTGAATAGTCACGGGATTATTATCTAGCAGACATTTGCTCATAATGAACAAAAACATGTGAGTGTCCCCTTCTTTAAGAGTTAATCAAAATAAATTTGCCAACTACTTGGACATGAAAATGCCCCTTGGGAAGCTTTCTGCTTCAGAAACTTTAAGGAACATGATACACCTGACAACTTGTCAATTATAAGGACAGGAAATATAAATGGAGTAGGTAGTTTAGAGAAGAGCACCCTGAAATGAATACTTCTCCCCTGGGCTAGAATCCAGAGATGTCCTTGGTCCTGTGTTAGCTAGGTAAGAATATCAGAAGTATTTATGGAATCCAAATCCCTTGTCTGGTTCCCAAATGATTTACAGTTACCCCGAGTGTGGGGGTGGTTAGAGTAGCCTTGAATGCATTTGAAGCTTTGGATCCCCTGGCCACTACTCTGGTAACACTAGAAAGATAAATATCAGATTTGTCAGTCCTTGAGGCCTGACCAAAGGAACAGAGGACCTCAGGCCTTGATTGGAGATGTGACATTCTGATCTGCTCTAAAGATCAGAACATTTTGTACTGTTATCTATTCACTTAAGAGTTAAAGTATCTAGGCAGGTCAAATCTGGCCAAGAAGCCATTCCTTCAGAAAGCTGGTTCACTTGAATCCATGCTAAAGAGATACAAAGAATAATTACTCCCTTAATAAAATAACATACTTGCCTTCAATAATGTACTTTTCCTCCCCAGAAACTCTACCTTCAAATAGTCCCTTACAGAGCTGCCACCATGCAGCTCTAAGTCTGTCCATTTTCCAAGTCCTAACTTAGAAAAGCATAGCTTTTCCTTTTTCTTCTTTTCTATCTCTGTCTTTCAGATACTGTCCAAAGCCTATGTGTTAGGGCTAATAACATTGCTTCCGATAGGCTGATTTCAATGCTGAGATCTGGTTACCACCACTTCTGAGGCATTCTCTGGATTGGTGAATAAAAGTCACTGATAGCCAATTAGCTGGGCAGAAGGAGTATAGGAAGGCGGGACTTCCTGAGATTAAAATAAGAACCCTGCATTTTACACAGAGAATTAGTTCATTCTACCAGGAAGCATGGAAGCAGGTAGAGATGTTTGAGGATGCTGGAAGGTAATCACAGGCACATGGTGGTTTGGGATTAGGTGATCCAGGTTAACTTAGAGTAGTTAATTGAGAGTCTGCACAGCTAAGCGTTAAGCATTAAAACATTAAAAGGTCTTGGTTTATTTAATTATTGGGGAAAGGACCGTGGCGGCCTGTAGCCCCGCAGTCCAAGCAATCCAGGGCCATCAGACTCCCGGAATCCCCTCAAACCCAGGTGAATCTCCCGCCATGTCTGGTAATTCTACCGGCCTAATGTAACAACTTAGTTAACAGAGTCTATGTTATAGGTGGTGTAGGCCACCCTTGGTCCCGGAGCTGTTTCCCCAGGACAAATCAGGCAACTGGTTAAGGTAGCCACAGGTTGCCCGCTGCTCTGCCGGCCTAATCTTACAGTTTATACTTATTAATAAATACAAGTGACAATTAAAGTGTGGTTTCACCTATGCGTGATTTTTCTTGCACTTAGACTTTTCTTTCTATGAAGCTTCCCTCCTTTTGCTATGTAGGATACTTGCTGACATCCATGCCTAACTCAAAAGGCAAGACTCTCTTCCTCTTCTCTAGCTCCCTCTTTGTGGTAGTCTGAATAAGAATGGCCTCATAGGTTCATATATTTGAATGCACTATTTGTTGGAGTAGGTATGGCCTCATTGGAGGAAGTGTGTCACTGGGGGGTGGGGATTTTTCAGAAACCCAAGCCATTTCCAATGGCGTGCTCTCTCTCTTCCTGTGGTGATCCAGATGTAGAACACTTAGTTACCTCTCGGGCACTATTTCTGCCTGTGTGCCAGCATACTTCTTGCCATGAATGGACTAAACCTCTGAAACTGAAAGTAAGCCCCAATTAAATGTTTCCTTTTATAAGCATTGCTTTGGTTATGGTGTCTCTTCACAACAATAAAGCATTGACTAAGAGAGAAGTTAGTACCAGGAGTGGGGTATTTCTGTGACAGATCTGACCTGCTGCTTGTTGGCAGAATGTGGACTTTGGGGGTTTGGACTAGAAAAGCAGTTGAATGGGTCTTAAGTCTAAGCAGAACTTAATGGGTTATACTAGTAGGAACATAGAAGATAGTGGTGCTGAGAGCAATGTAGATTATGATGGCCTAGGTCAAGAGTATTCAAAGGAGAATATTAGTAAGTGGCTCAAAAGGCATTTGCAGAAGAGATTTCAATACAGCCTAGTATTGACTCTGCATTGTGAATATTAGGGACCAATCTTATGCAGATCTATGAAAAGGAGCAAGCTGAACAAGGAAAAGGAAAGAAATGTACAGCGTACATAGAAGAAAAGGGCCACCAGGAACAAGAATAGAACTAATTCCAGTCCTCAAAAAGATAAAAAGTTTAAAGAAAAGCCTGATGCTAAATGGAATAAAGAGAGTGGTGACCTCAGGGCAAGACCTAATCCACATAAACTTCCAATTTGTAAAAAGGAAATGCTTAAGCAGTGAAGAAAACCAACAACATAAATCTGATGCAAATGTAACTGAACGAGGGGGCCATTAAGCAGCAGAAGTTGGCAGCTTCAGTTACATGATTCTAGCTTTACAGTTGAGAATTCAAGAAAAGGGTTGTGGAGTCATCCTCTGCAGCTAAGGAAAGCTGGTATTCAGAAACCCAAGCCAAGTACAGCCTCTCCTCTCTCTCTCTCTCTCTCTCTCTCTCTCTCTCTCTCTCTCTCTCTCTCCTTTGCTACCTATGGATCCAGATGTAGAACCTCAGCTACCTCTCCAGTACCATGTCTGCTTGTGTACCACCCACCACACTTCTTGCCATGATAATAATGGACTGACCCTCTGAAACTGTAGGTAAGCCCCGATTAAATACTTTCTTGTTTGAATTGTGATGGTCATGGTGTCCCTTCACAGCAATAGAACACTGACTAAGATATTCTTCCATGTAGCTGATGAGGTGTGTAGCCAGCTTATCTGACCTGATACTTCCCCTCAATCTCTTAATAAAATCATTAAGTTTCCTATTACATTTTATTGACAAGAGTTTCAACCCCAAAAGGAAACCCTAATTTCCTTGGTAAGATATAGTGCCCAATGTGGAGTTCCCCAGAGTTTCCAGTAACACAAAGAGGATGGCAGGAAAGTACTGAGAGATGTGCAGCAGCTAGGAGCACATCTGCTCCTGTAGAGGACTGAAACTCAGTTCCCAGCACCTATGTCAGCTTCTCACAACTGCCTGCCAGTCCAGCTCCAGGGAATTTGACACCCTCCTCTGGTCTGCAGGCACCTGTACCCTCTCCCCCGACCCCTTCATGCACATAAACACATAGAAATAAAATTAAAAGAAACAAGATGAGAGGACTATCTTCTTAATGAGATGAGATTAACTTCAATACTCTACAACCCCCACCCTCTGTCTCATTGCTAATAGGTCTTCACTGCTAAATTTGCCCACTCACCCAGAAATGAAACTCTTTCTTCTCCCTTTCTTAGACGAGCAACCCAAATTTCAAACTTGCTTGTGCTGACTCTCTAAGTATACTCGGTTTCTCTCTGAAGATTACTGTAGTTGTTCCCACCCCCATCCCACATTCCTCCTCCCTTTGCACTCCCTCCCAAGCCATCAACTGCTAAGGGACTTCCATCGCAGGGCATGTCTTTTTTCTTGCCCTCTCAGCTGAACTTTCTCTCTTGTTCCTCTCCATCCTCCTCCTCCTCCCCGAGGCTGTCAAGAACTCCAGATTGACCACCCCGTTTTTTCTTTCTCTCAAGCTTCATTAAAATTGACTTTGAGTTTCCTTTTGACTTTTTTTTTTACAGTAGTAGATTGTCATAATATTTTTTTTCATTTTATGGGTGTGTATAATGTATTGTGTACAATGTGTGTGCTCATGTCATGGTGCCCATGTGGATGTCAGAAGATAACCTTGGGTACCAGTCCTTATTTGAGATGGGGTTTCTCTCTTGTTGATTGCTGTTGCATAGACCAAGCTAGCTAGCCCACAAGTTTCCCAGGATTCCTGTCTTTCTGCCTTCCACCTCACTGTAGGTCAGAGAGTACAGGTAAGCTTTGACCTCAAGTCTTCAGACTTGTGTGGCAAGTGCTTTATCTACTTCGCCACCTCTCCAGTCCCATTTTAAAACATCTTAATCAACAAGACTGTTAACATGAAAAGGGGACAGTGTGTTCCCCTGTGACAGTTTAATAAAATGAAAATGTTTGTTAACATTCTTTTATGAGAATTTTATTATTTTTATGTGCTGTTTTTCTTTGTGTCATATCAGCAGTGGTAGGGATGGAGGCACAGCTCCTGTCCGTCAAGCCTGGTTATTGGTACCTACTTTCCCTGCCAGTTTCCCACTGTTCACAACTTATATTCTGTTATCTTTGGTATGCTGCATAAAATATTGGCATATAACCAGTAGAGTTCTCTGACAGCAAAATTATTTTGAACCCACTGAGAGATAAAACCAAAATACACATTTTAAAACCCAGGCTTTTTCATGGCTTAAAAAAAATGACTGTTGCCGGGCGGTGGTGGCGCACGCCTTTAATCCCAGCACTTGGGAGGCAGAGGCAGGCGGATCTTTGTGAGTTCGAGGCCAGCCTGGTCTACAAAGTGAGTCCAGGACAGCCAAGGATACACAGAGAAACCCTGTCTCGAAAAACCAAACAAAAAAAAATGACTGTGAAGCATTCAATCTCTCTTTCTCTCTTTTAAGTTTTGGTGTGATGTTAAGTACAAAGGAAAACCAAATGTTTCTGATTAAAGCAAACATTTTAAATAACTAGTTGGGATGGTTCATATTGATTACCAACTTGGCAGGGTCTAGAATTACCTGGGCAATGAGCCTGAGGGTACACCTATAACGGATAGTCAAGATTTGACTAGCCTTTGGCTGTGTCTTGATTAGGTTACTTAATTAGGTTTAACTGAAATGGGAATATGCACCCTAAAAGAGGAAGGCATCATTCCCTAGGCTTGGGCACTGGGCTGGATAAAGAAAAGAGACTAGCTGGCCACCACCGCCCATCTCCCTCTACTTCCTGCCTCGGATGCAGTGAAACTAGACACTGGCCACTCTTCTGGCGGACAGGAGTTCAATTTCCAGCACTTACATGATGGCTCACTACCCAGTTGAGTCCCTGGGGAACTGGCACCCTCTTTTGACCTCCATGGGCACCTGACACGTACATGGTACACAAACATGCATGCAGACAAAATACTCATACATATAAAATAAACAAAAAATGCTTAAATAAATATGAACAAAACTACTGATACCATTACAAGCAAGGCATCAGAACTTCGATTATTTTTAAGAAGAGGCGAGTTTGAACGTCAATGAAGATGTAAAGTTTTGAGCTGGACTTGTGTTGCAAGTACAACCTATAAAACCATAACCTATAACCAACTAATTTAAGATAGGGTGGAAATGAAATGTTCACTTCTACTCCTTATTCAGTGATGGATGAAAGAATTCAGAGATATGATTAGTATTGAGAGAGAAATAAAATTACAGGAAAAGAAAGCTTTAAGAAACAAGGAGCAGGATGCCAGGAAGGTGATGCCCTGTATAGAACATGCGCTGCTCTTATGGAGGATCCTGGGTAGGTTCCTAGCATCACCTTGGTGGGGGGGGGGGGGGTCACAACCAAGTGTAACAGCAGATCCAGAGTTTTTGACATCTCAGGACCCTACAGGCACCTCTACTCATGTGTACTACCCCTTCATTCACACATACATAATTCAAAAATAATCAAAACAAATGTTTAAAAAGAAAAAGGGAAAAAATATTTATAGCCATATCTGGCCATAAGCAACATTAGGCTTCAGTGTCTTCACAATTACCTTTAAATAGTTAGAAATTTCACAATACATTTTATTAGCTCTACTTCTCCAACCTCATAGTAATACCCTGGAAGTTCCCTTGTGCCCAAATTGCTCATCACTGTCATTTATCTATATGGAATATCTGGGTTACAGAAAAACAGCCACTCCTGTTCTTTAAAGTATTCCGGCATATTATTCCTCACAAATAGTCACCTTTATTCATGATTTTACTGAACTAGAAACCATGTTTGATAATATATAATACGCAGAAGAACAAGAGTCAGTTAGAAACACTTGCAAGTAATGTCTGGCTGTAGTACAGGTGTTGTTGAAATATTTAGAGGAAATACCAACTATGCCTCCTAAATAAAACATATGTCCCAGTCCAAGAACCCCAGATTTAATAATGCCTTTGTACCTTTCTGTGACCCAAAGTCCGGTTGTATAATCTCCTTTCATACTTTAATCTCCTTAAGTACTCTTTGGTTTTTTCCTCAAAATCTTGTCCTGAGAAAAAGTATGTGTTAGTTTCTTGCTCTATGGTGTGCTTGAGGAAGGGTTCCATGGTGTCTGAAATGGCAGAGGAAATGGAGTGGGCATTCCCCTCTTTGCCCAGAAGCTAAGGATTCTGCTGAAGATTCTGAATTCCACCTGAAACTCATCGTTCCATAGAAACCATTTTTGCACAGAGGCTATCACAGACAGTGGTGTTCCTATAGAAGCCTGCTTAAGGTATATGGTGGCTGACACTCTACTTGTTTGCTAATGGAAACTCGATAGTATAAATGATAGTCTTGGATATGTATGAGTTAGCTGGGCTGAAACTGCAATTTAATTATCAATTGAATTTATTAATAAGTATAAACTGTAAGATTAGGCCGGCAGAGTAGCTAGCAGGCTGGTGGGAGGCCGGCAGGCCTGACTCACCTTAACTGTCAGCCTGACTTGTCTTCCGGAAAAAACCCTGGACCAAGGGTGGCCTTCACCACCTGCAGCCTAAACTCTGTTAACTAATATCTTCATTAATAGCTATAAGTTGTTATATTAGGCCCATGGAGCAGCCAGTGGCCTGGCAGAAGGTTAGAGGCCTGACTTGCCTTAGAAGCCAATAGTCCTGTTGGGGTGGCTTGGCAGGACAGCTGCTGGATATTTATTAGCAACAATAGACTGTTACATTAGACCAGCAGAATTGCCAGTGGCCTGGAGGGACAGCCACTGGGGTTTGGCGGAGGCCAATGGGCCTGGATTGCTTTGACTGGTGGCCTATAGGCTGCCACAGTCCTTTCCCCAATAATTAAATACACCAAGACCTTTTAATGTTTCAATGCTCAGCCCTTTGCTGGACAGACTGTCAATTAGCTAATCTAAATTAACCTGGACCACCAAATTCCAAACCACCATGTGGGCTGTTGCTACCTTCCAGAGATCTCAAACACGGCTGTGTGCTTCTGTGTCTCCTGGTCCAAAGAGAGATTCCTTGTGTAAAATGCAGGATTCCTGTTTCTGTCTCAGGAAGTCCCACCTTCCTATACTCTTTCTGCCCAGCTAATTGGCCATCAATGACTTTTATTAATCAGTCAACAGAATGCCTCAGGAGGGGCGGTAACCAGATCTAAGCATTGAAATCAGCCCTTCAGAACCAATGTATTAGACCTACCTCCAACACTAGGCATGGAGGCACACAACTTTAATCCATGCAGGAGTCAGAGGCAGGTTGATAGTCTACAGGGAGAGAGTTCCAGACCACCCATAGTGAGACCTTTTCTCAAATAAATAAATAATAAGATTTATGAATCTGAAATGAGTATGGTGGTACATGTCTATAATACCACCATTTGGGAGGTGGAGGCAGGAAGACCAGGAGTTCAAGGTCTTCTTCAACTTTGTAGCAAGTTGGAGGCCAGCATGGGCTGTAGTCCCAACGCAGCAGCCACCGCTGTAGCTGTGATCAAGGCAGCTGTGGCAGCAGTTCATCAAAATGGTCCTCCCCTCCCCTTCCCCAAGTGTCAGTAAAGTCCCAGAGCAGCATGCCACAAAGGCTTACCTGGGGGGGGGGCTGCTGACAAGGGAGCTGTCCTTCCTCAGCAGTTGTCCTGCCTCAGCCTGCTGCCCACTAGGGGAGCAGACCATCCAGATAACATCATTCCTGCCTCAGCTTATGGCCATCAAGGGAGCTGCCCACAGAGCCAGCACCTCCTTTCCAGTCTCCATCAGCCACTCACGCTTCAGGGAAAGACTTTCCTGCCACGGACTCTCTTTAACTTTGTATATTTTTAAGAACTTTGTATACTTCACAAGAAAGTGTCCAGGTCTCCACCTGAGGAGCCCCAGTAGCCAGGCCCCACTGTTTTCAAGTTGTGCCTCTGGGCTTCCCCTACATCATTGATACAAAATTAAGGCTATATTTTGATTAGGTTTTGTACCTATGTAATTCTTAAAATTGAAATGTGAAGTTCTAGTCCTTCTGACAGCAACTATTACAAACTGTTTAGGATAATTAAGAAATGCAAATTGATAGTCATTTAAACTTGTAATTTTATTAAGATAATTAAGTTAGTTAATCTCAGAGGTTCTAAGTTAATCAGATATTAAGTTGTTAGAGACAACATTTGCTTGCTCAATGGATATGGATAGATGGTCTTCAAAAACCTCAAGAATTCTGTAGAATATGGCATTTAAAGATATTTTTATTATTTTAAACGTTCTTTGACATAAGACTGTAAGCTCCTGACAGTTCCCAATGGATTTGGAAAGAGATGATAAGCATCAAAAAATCTCAATCAGGAGATAATTCCTACTGGGCAGAAATGTCCCTGCTCTCTCAACAGACTATATACAGTCCAAAGATGGACCAAAGCTTCAATGCAGGTAAGTCGATGACCTGCTTCTGCAAAGACAGAATGGGAAAATCTTATTTCCTACTCCAAAATTAAGTCTGTGAGATATGCTTGGCCAGAAGAGGATGCTCCAATATTATAGAAACTGGGGACTGTCTAGGCAGTCAGTTGTCGGTCATTTCATAGTTTTGGAAGTTGCTTGCTCTGAGCTTCCTATCTATTCAGATATATTTATCCTTCTCAGGTTCATGATGTGACTGAAGACTACATAGTTATAGCCTCACAATAAGTTTTAAGCCATCTAGGAATTAAAAAGATGTTTTAAGGTTAAAATGATTTAGTTAATAATTTAAGTTAGGATGGAAGTTGAATTAGGCATAGATCCTTAAACTCACCAAGAGACACATGTAATAGAATACATTTCCTAGTTGACTAGTCAAATACATATGGACTGGACATTGAGAATGTATGTCACACCTTTTAGTTTTCATAATTGTTTTTATTGTTATTGTTACTGTATTGTGTTTATTGTTGTATTTATTGTTATTAGGAAAAGGAGCCTTTTGTTAGACTTAAAGGGGGAGATGTTGAGGGAAGGTCTAATATCATTGCTTCTGATTGGTTGAATTCAATGCTGAGATCTGGTTACCACCCCTTCTGAGGCATTCTCTTGATTGGTTAATAAAAGTTGCTTATGAAGAGTATAGGAAGGCAGGACTTCCTGAGATTAGACAGGAACCTTGAGCACACACAGAGAAGCCCTCTCTTTCCGCTGGGACACGGAAGGAGACAGACATCTTGACAATGTTGGAAGGTAATCGCAGGCACATGGCAGTTTGGGATTAGGTTATCCCAGTTAACTTAGAGTAGCTAATTGAGAGTCTGCCCAGCTAAGGGCTAAGCGTTAAAACATTAAGAGGTCTTGGTGTATTTAATTATTGGGGAAAAGACTGCAGTGGCTTATAGGCCCTCAGTCCAAGCAGTCCCCGGCCGTTGGACTTCTAGACTCCCAGACTCCCCTCAAGCCCAAACGAAGCTCCTGCCAAGCTTCTGGTAATTCTACTGGCCTAATATAACAACTTATATTAATTAACAGAGTTTAGGTTACAGGTGGTATAGGCCACCCTTAGCCCTGGGGCTCTTTCCCTAGGATAAGTCAGGCAACCAGTTAAGGCATGCAGGCCAGGATGCCCACTCCTCTGGAGTCTAGCTGCTGGCTACTCCGCCAGCCTAATCTTACAGTTTATATTTACTAATAACTACAATAATTAATTAAATTGCAGTTT
The DNA here is from genome assembly GCA_907164525.1 of Lophiomys imhausi. Taxonomy (NCBI): domain Eukaryota; kingdom Metazoa; phylum Chordata; class Mammalia; order Rodentia; family Muridae; genus Lophiomys; species Lophiomys imhausi. The sequence goes on along the minus strand of CAJQZJ010032395.1, from coordinate 5,343,125 downwards.
CATCTTTCCCTGGGTGTCCCCTCTTCAGCCCTGCAACTCCCCTGGGTAACATCTCCTGAAAGGGGTGCTGGGACCTGCAGGCTGTACTGCTGGCCTCTTCTATACCCCTAGACAATTACATATACCTAGGGATTCCAGGGGAGCTGAGGAAAACACTGGGAAGCAGGAGCCAGCACACAGGAGTCTTCAGTTAGGGCCTCAGTTGACAGGGAACTCAGGGGAAGGAGGTCTGAGCTCAGAGGCCATCTCTGTGGCAACTATGTATACATTAGCCATTCTCCCAAAGAAGCAGGGAGCTTTAACTAGGACTAGGAATCTGACCCTTTAGTATGAATTCACAGTTTAGTTAAGGAAAATTGTTTTGTTGGAATTCAAGTTTATGTAAATCTCCTAGGGCTTGAGTTAATAGGCTCTTCCCCCACACTTCTCTCAGAAGGGCAGTTTCAGCCTCTAACAGTCTCCTGCCCCACAATGGGACCCCTCGCAGATTTATGCTAATTTTAGGTGAATAAAACCTCACCAATCCCTAAACTCCCCCAAACTCTGGACTTGAAGGCCCACCAACCCTCACTCTGGAAATCCCTGCCCTAGAAAGCCACGCCTCCCAGAACTCTATATAAGTCCTGAGCTTCCTCCATTCCTTGCTGTCCTCTCCCGGGAACAGGGATAGCCACATCCTGGGTTTGTTCACCACCCTCCAATAAAATCTCCTTTATGAGATTTGCTGCCTGCTCAGACTCCATCATTTGTCCTGAGGAAGAAGCAAAGAAGCCAAGAAGCCAAGAAGAGAAGACAAGGACTGGGGCTTCTCAGCTCAGCTAGGGGTGAGGAAACTCCCTCCTGTGAGCTGCAATCTCTTTGTTGAGGAAACCTCCTCTCAGAGCTGTATGGTTTCTGAGTTCCCGAGCCTCAGGATAACGTTCCACTGGGACATTGTCCCACCTATAAGAGCTGTGTGTTTCCTGGGCAATGTGATAACCTCCTCAGAGCTGTAACACTTTCACTGGGGATATCCTCCCCCCTCAGAGCTGTGTGGTTCCTGGGTCTCAGAATACCTTCCCATCCTCCTTCAGGCCATAGTGCTAACATGGGCTACATGAAATCCTAAACAACCATAGCAAAAAGTTTATAAATTAATGGGCTTGGAGAAAAAAATATCCACGTATAGAATTAACCTTTTTTTTTATTTTAAGCATGAATAAAAAATTTGACTTTATGAAACTTTTCTAATTCTAACAGAAGATTAATAATATTGGATTTCTTCAGAGTAAAACTTCAATCATTTACTTTTTAGATAAAATACGAATTAGGACAAGTTTTTGTTTGTTTGTTTCCTTTTATGGTGCTAGAGATAGAAGCCAGGACCTCAGATATTTTAGGCAAGCGCTCAACCACAGATCTACATTGTCAACTCTGTTGTTCTTTGTTTTTTAGATAAAGGCTTTCTAGGCTGTCTAGGCTGTCCTTGAGCTCATGACCTCAGGGAATTCTCCCACTTTAGCCTCCTCAGTACCTAGGACTAGAGACTTGTACCACCGTGCCTAGCACTACAGTGTTTAAATTAGAAAAAGTTTCAAAGTATATAAATTGTTTCTTTATTAAACAATGGGCCAAAAGGAAGAGGAGCAAAAGAGGTGTAAGATTTCTTCCTGAAGTTCTTAATCCTCCATCTATTATTGTATGTTGGAGGAAAAACCCATAGTATTTTAAAAGCAGTTTGTTAACACTTCATAAAGAGCTGTGTGTATGTGTAAATCAATTTTCCGTGTAGGGTCATGTTACAGTTGGTAATTATCTGTGTAAAGGAAATGCGGAAAGCAAGAAATAGGACAGGAGCATAAAAGCATAGGGGTGAGCCAAAAGAAAGACACAAGTAACACTTAAATTTAAGGGTGGTAAGGAGAAAAAAATTAAAAACAAACAAACAAACAAAAACTAAGGTAATAGGCCTGCCAGAGGTACAGGAGGTTGAATGAGGATTCTTTCACTGATGGAAGCAGTAGGCATGAACTGGTGCTGGCCTAATAAGGAAACTTCATATGTTGTAGACCACAGAGCTAGAGGGTTAAGGTTACCTAGACCGTTCCGGAGCACAGTCAGTGTGGCCACAGTACCTGATGTAGACATGGCGCTACAGGATTCAACGCTTCTCCAGATGAGCTTTTGTCTTCTTTATTCCAATGATTCCTTGCTATGCCTCAGTTCTTTCATTTTAGAATGGGAATGTCTACTTCATGCCATTTACGTCAGTAGTCTATAATTGGTTCTTTATTTTACGGGAGCTCACAAAAAAGATTATTTTGAGTTTTGGATGCGATTGGACTTTTGGACTTTCATACTGCTGAAGTTGTTTAAAAAACACTATGGATAAATTTGAAATTGTATTATATTTTACATTATGAAAGGAGCATAAGGCTTTGGCTGGGAGGTTATGATTTAAAGTGATGTGTTTGGGATAGCACGATGCTCAGCAAATCAGGATGCTTACTGCCAAGACTGACATATCCTGAGTCCAATCCCTGAAACTCACATGGTGGAAGGAGGGAACACACACACACACACACACACACACATTTAAAAATTAAAATATCCCAGTACTCGGGAGACAGAAGCAGATTGACTCTCTGTGAGTTCAAGACCAGCCTGTGGCTGTCTCAAAAACAAGCAAACAAATAAAAATTAAAATAATGATGATAAAAACAAAGTGGTGGTTTGAGTATCATTATGTGGTGAAAGAGCAAAGTTAAGAGGGTCAGTCTCAGTTGTGAACTTGAGAAAATATAGACTCACTTGAGAGATATGTCTCTAGACATGTCTGGGGATTTTCTTCTTGAGGTTAGCCAAAATGGGAAGACCTACCCACTGTAGATGGTAGTGTATTATTCCCTGAGCTTGGATCCTAGACTCCATAAAAAGGCAAAGTAAGCTGAGCACAATCATTGCTCTCTGCTTGTTTAAATCCCTCGTGATGGACTTAGGGACCATGAAATATGGGCCAAAGTGAGTTGTTTCTTTAAGATGCTTCTGTCAGGGTATTTCATCATAGCAAGACACAAAGTAACTGGGTCAGCCTCCTTCTGGTTTTTTAGGCTTTGCCCATTGCATTTCTTCTTTCATGCTGCTGTGATAAGATACCTGGACGAAAATCAACCCAAGGAAGAAGGAGTTGATCTTACGGTTCCAGAGGGATAGAATTCCTCATGCTTGGAAATGCATTGCATGGCAGCACTATGAGGAAGGGAGCTGACCGTTATTATTGTCATCCACACCCAGGAAGCAGAAAGAGAGGGAACAGGGGTGGGGTGAGGTTGTAAACTTTAAAGCCTGCCTCCAGTAACATCCTTCTTTTAGCAAAGCAGCATCTCCTGAAAGTTCTATTTTTTAATCTCCCTCAAACAGCACCACCAGCTGGGGACCAGGCCCCTCACAAATACATGAGCTTATGGAGGAGGATGTTTCTCATTCCAAGCCCCATAAATTCATTAAACCCCCACGTGTGTGTGAGTGTGAGTGTGTGTGTGTGTGTGTGTGTGTGTGTGTGTGTGTGTGTGTGTGTGTAAATTACTATCTAGGATATGCACATGAAAAAGAAAACATATGGTTTTTGTCTTCTGTGCTTGGATTACATCACTTAATACAATTTCCTGATCCATCCATTTTCTGGAGTTTTTCATTCTTTGTTTACAATTGAGTAAAATTCCATTGTGTATGTACTACTTTTAAAATTTTCCATCCATCTGTGGACAGCTAGGATCGTTCCATTTTCCTCTACTTTGAATAGAGCAGTAGTAATACATAGATATGTTATTACTCTGTGATAGGATAGAGAGACCTTTGGGTATATACTCAGGAGTGGAGTAACTGAGTTATATGATATTTCTATTTTTATTTTTTTTAAGAAACCAAAACCAAACAAAACAAAAAACTGGATTTCACAAAGCACTGAAAATAGCTATTAGAGTGGATTTACCCAAGAGAAAGAGGTTGGTTTTATTTGGACATTGCAGACTACAGGAAGTACTTAAATGTGATTGTACTGTCTACAGTGCTAGGTGAATCCTTAGCTAAGACTGAGCAAGACTCACTGTGATAATGCTGAGTAATATGAAAAGTAAGAATACTTACTGCTCACCATGACACATTGTAATCTGCTATTTGTCATGCATGTATCTTGATGTTATGGAAGAAACAAATTTATCTTGTCTGAGAAACCTAGAACCCTGTGATTATGTCTCATATTTTGGCTTTTTCTAAACTGTGTTGCAACATAAGACACTCTTAATGGTATAGTACAAAAAGATATTGCATAAAATAGATTTATTTGGTAGTAGAATTTGTTACACTTAGATTTGTAAATATTGAAGGTTTAATGGATAATCTCTGTGTAGAATAAGCCCTCTTATTCACAAGGTTATAAGAGCTTGTTAAGGAGAGGGTGCATTATAATGTGATGCCTCTCTCTCTCTCTCTCTCTCTCTCTGTGTGTGTGTATGCGCGCGCGCGCGTGTGTGTGTGTGTGTGTGTGTGTGTGTGTGTGTGTGTGTGTGTGTACATGCTGCAGGACAACATTGAGTATCAGTTTTGAACACTTTATATGTTCTTTGAGCCACAATCTCTCTTTTGCATGGACATCACCAATTAGACTAGATTGGCTGGCCTCCAAATGGAGGAGATGGAGGGAACTTCTGTATTACAAAGAGGCAGCAGGCAATCAGTCATTAACAGGCTACTGGGGAGGCAAGACTGAAGGGAATCAAAGTGGAGCAGCAGAGGCTGGGAGAAGCTCAGGCATACTTTGAAGACAACCATAGCGACCTCCAGTTGTTTTGCTATGGCCTGCCCTTGCACCTTGCTTTGGTGACAAAGCACCTGGACAACATCCCTGACTACCTGGTTCCTGCTGCAATTAGTGACCTGGGACACCCTAACAAGAAGCACAAGGAGCTGCTGTCCTACTGTAGAAATGCTAAAAAGGCAGAAACTCAGAACTCATTGTGCAGCTGCAAGAACAGGAGAAAGAAACTTAAATCTGCAGTGAATCACTCTTGAGGTAGCCTGGGACTGAGGATGTCAAAATTTGGGCTTCCTGGCCTGGGGGGAGTGGGCTTAGAATCACTTTGTTTGTGGGCATTCTGGTGTTTGTTGCCCCGACAGAATGAACTTTGAGGAGGCAGCCTGAGGCCCTCCAGGCCCTTGGCACTACCAAGATGGCATCTTGCCCATTAATGGAATAAAGCCACATCTCCCATTTCCTACCTTCCACAAGAAGGAGGAAGGAGCTGGGAAAGGAGGAGGAAGGTGAAGGACAGGAGGAAAGAAAGAAAGAAAAGATGAAGAATGGGAACAAAGAAGGTACAACGGTCCAGTTTCATTAGCTCTTTATATAAAAGAATGGTCAGATCAGTTCGTGGAGACACATTCATAGTCACAAACTCATCATATTCTCATTTAGAATGTTTTGCGCGACATACAGAAATAGCAGAAATATACTCTGTTGTTTCCTAACCTAATATCTCTCTTTATTAGTTTATATATACCACATACTATGTGTAACCACAAACATTTCCCAAGTTGCAGTTTTATTTTTATGGCAAATAAATGAGTGTAAGCTACACTGGTCATAAGATGTGTCAGGAAATAAAATTTTTGTTTTTTGAGATAGGGTCTCATGTACAAACTGTCTCATACTCACTATGTAGCTGAGGATGACTTTGAACTATGGATCTTTCTGCCTCTATTTTACAATTACTGGGATTACAGGCATATGCTGCTATGTCTGAATTAAGAGTGTGAAAATTTAAACTATCTTTTAAAAATTTAACTGCAAATATACTATACTTCTATTGTTTGAACATTTGGTCCTCCATAATACTATGTTATTATTATGTTGCATACTTGGAAAGGTTTTTGTTTTTGTTTTTTTGGAACAGGTCTCATTAAATTTCCTATGTACATTAAGTGTGAACTTGAATCTGTGATTCTCCTGACTCATTTCTCAAGTGCTGGGTTATAAGCATGAGCTACCCTGCTCAATTGAAGTTTGGATGTATATGAAATAAGTTATTAAAATATAAATTGGGGAAGCACAGATATAAATGAGAATTTGAGGCAGAAATACTTGGCACAAGTGTGTGTGTGTGTGTGTGTGTGTGTGTGTGTGTGTGTGTTGACAGAGGACAACCCTTTTCAGGCACCTTCCACCTTTTTTTAAAGAGATGAGTTTCCCAGTGGCTTGGAGCAGGGCTGGCTGGCCAGCAAGTGCTAGTGTTCTACCTACATCTGTCTCCCTATACTGGGGTTATAAGCATACACCATCATGCCTGACTTTTTTTTTTTTTTTTTTAGACATAGGCTAAAAGTCATTGTATAATGCCCTGACTATGAATCCAGAGGCACAAATTTGGGTTACTGAGACTTGATATCATAAAATGTATTACTATTACCATTTTGATGTATATATTTTTAAATGGCCATATTTTTTTTCTGTTTTGGTACTGAGGGTGGAAACCAGGTTCTTATGTATGTTACGGAAGTTCTCTACCACTGACCTAAAAATACCTACCTTTTGAATACTTGAATTTCTTAAATGCTCCAGAGTTTTCAGAAGTAGAATTTTGTGCATATGCTGCTGTGGCTCCTACATATGGGTTGAATAAAGTAGCACATTAATGTCCTTAGAATTACATAACTAACCCTGGCACTTAGGGAGCAGAACAGTGGCAATAAAATCACATCAAATTCAAAGTCACTATGGTCTACATGGCAAGCTGAGATTGGCTAATACGACACCATGAGACTCTCCCTCAACCACCTCCTGTCAGTGTTACTTTATATAATGGTACTTGTTTCACAGCTTCTCTCTTAATCTGCTAATAACTGAGACTGGGTTATATTATTTGTTTAATAAGCTTTACAGCCCAATCTTAAACAGTTTGAATCTATTCTTTATCCTCTATGCTAGTCTGACTCCCTCTTTACCCAAAATCCCTGAAATACTTGCGGTTATGGACTTTCTCTGCTCCAGCTGCTCCTTCCTCATCTTTCCTGGACCTCTGCTCATGGCTGAATCCCCTCTTCTCCCCCTCTAACTCCTCCTGGAGTTAACTTCCCTGGAGCACAGGAAATACAGTCCTATTCTCTCCCCTGCTCAGGGATTGGGTGTAAGATTCTTTATTGGCATATCAGGGGACAACTGGGGAGCAATGTTTACACAACACTGAGACAGGAGATTCTCAGAACAAGGATTGCAACCAGATATTGGGGGGGGGTGGTTACAGAAATCAGCATTTAAATTACACAATAACCTTATGCCTACAACCTCCTAGGCTAAAAGAGTCACACAATTAGGAATGTGATATTTGTGGGATGATATGTAATTAAAGAGGAGTGATGAATTGACCCGATTCTATAGTACAGAACTCAATAACACCTACCATATCTTATAATTCTAAATATAAATATGTATTTAATGACACAAGTTACTATAGGGTGTTTCCTGGAAGGAAAGAGTCCTCAGAAATACTTAAATAGGGGCTCACAATGTATCTCAGAGGGTCAAGTCCTTGTCTGGTGTGGAAAAAAACTTGGGGTCTGTTCCCAGCATCTCATGGAATGGGTTATGATAGGTCCATACCTGTAGTCCTGACACCCTGGAGATGGAAGCAGAGTGTTCCCTAGCTTAAAGTCATCCTCTGCTACATAGGTGAGGCCAACCTGGGCTGTATGAGACCTGTTGAGAACCAGGCTGATCCAAAATTTTCTCAGAGGTCTTGATGAAAGTACAAAGTAACCTAGTTCTGTATTCTTGCCCAAGGGCAGACTTGGCAAGGTCCAGTCTTGGGCTGGTCCAGAGCCATGAAGGAGTTAAGGTTTCAATTCCTGGGAACTAGGCTCCCCTAACCCTCACCTGAAGAGACTAGAATTGTCAGTCTCAAGACTGCTGTGTACTCAGTCTGTGATACACTTGAGATATCCTATGCTCCCATTGTCCAACACTGCTTGATTAGCTTCCTTATTATTTCATTGCATTTCATGATGGCTTTCTGGTAACTCTGTCCCATAACTCCTGCTCCAAATACCATATAAGTTGCTGTATTTCTTAATAAACTTGCTTGATATAAATCATCAGCTAGCTCAAGATGCCTGGTCCCAACTTTCCTATATTCTTTGTCTTCTCATCCTTAATCCTCCACCTTAGGACTGAAGAGCAACCTACTAGTCAAGATCAATACCTTGTCTCCAAAAAACGTTCATAAATAGCAAATGATGGTCACTCATAAGCATCTTTAAATCTGGATTTGGTATTTTAACATCCATTCTCAAACCTGAGTTTTCCTGTTCAGCGTTTCCAAATGTATTACAATTAATATCACTTGATCTCCTTATAAAACTCTGGTAGAGATCTCTGTAAAGTGTCTTATTCCTTCCCCATGTGATACTTTCTATGCTGTTCAATAAAGACAGAGCAAAAGGGACACATGGAACATTACAATATAGTTCAGTTCTACACTGGTGAACAATACTTCCCAAAGAAGATATGGATCATTAACTGAAAACCTCAGGTATCATGGGATACCTCCCTACCAGTTATTAGACAGGGGGCGCTCTGGAGGCCCCCAAACAACACAGCGTATTCTATTGCTTATACTTGTGCACCACAACTAGATGGTAAGATCCTGTTGTTGGAGACACAACTCATCAGACCTAGATAAATCAGGCTGAAGCTAGTCTGAAAACTAACTTTCTGTTAGCTATCTTTCACAGTTCTGGAAGGTGTTATGTAGGCTGTTGGAGGATAAAATCATCAGTGAGGAAGTATTACCCCGTGGCAAAGCCTAAATGTTATAATACTGACCTTCTAAGCAAAAATACACAGTAGTAAAGTAGTGGCATGACAGTTACTGGTATAAATATCACATTCTGATGGAATTGCTGGCTGACTCCACAGGAGGAGATTTGTGCCTGGTGTTGTAAACCTGGTCAAAAGTCCATGGCTAGTGAGGTCATAAGACCTGGGAGGGAAATCTACTACTGTTGTCTTGTTAAATAGACTTGTTGTCAAGGTATCTTCTAAATATTTATGCTCATCCACATAGATTACTACTGCCCTCAACTTTAGCCAGAGAATCTTCTCTCTGTAGTGTCCAGAAGTTAATACAGAGATGCATAACGGGACAAAGTGCTGAAAATAACTGACCAATAAAAACTTACTCCTAACTGGGATATCTATATCACATATACCCACCCATCACCCCTACTCCAAAAGCTCAACATCATGGAACTTGAGGTAGAAACAATGTTAAAAGCTAGAGGATGGTTAGCTGCAAAAGAACTGCACAAGATCAGGCCATGAGGATCAGTCAGTATCCCAGCAAGCAGTGCAAATGGGCTTTGTAAGTTCAAAAACAGCAACAAAACCCTAAACAAAAAACAACAAAACAAAAAAAGAGGATCCAAGATGGCGGCAGCCCGCACAGACACATTTTGAACATGGGGAAAACAGCTATAACACCACAGAGTTATAAGATGCTGAGCAATAATCTGAGTGGCCAATCACCCAGTGACCCAGGGACCATTAAAAGTCCCTGGGCAAGACTCTCCTCTCAGATACTCAGTCAAACAAACCAGCAGAAACCACAGAAGCCCCTGACTCCGAAAGCAGAATTGTCACCAGGAGAGGGACTGGGGTATGAGCCACTCAAATACCCAGCGAGCAGCTCTGAACCCCAGACAGGGTACTCACCAGCCTCCTGGGCTCCCATATTCCACACAGGCATTCCCACACAAAGGGGAAGATCAGCGGAGCTGTGGGAACAGATATAGTCTCAGCAGAACCATTGTGGCCGCGGGCCACAGCATGTTCTGAGCTATGGGGCAACAGAAGGACCACAGGACAGCTGTGTTCTGGCATATGCAAGCATATTTGGGCTTCCCCAGAGGGGTGTTGGACATATAGGCCCCTCTATTGGATTTGCAGTCACTGGGAAGAACACTGCAGCTGGACAGAGCAGTGGGATACACTTCTGGCTGCAAGTAATGCTGCCGGGCTTCACTGCAGTGTCCTGGGACTTTGATGACAGTGGCCCCAATTGGCAGTATCCACAGGACAGCTCCAGCACAGACCTAGGAGTGGTGAGATAATAGCATGCAGAAATGCGGGTGGCCAGGTTGGAAGGCTCCTTGGATCTCCGTGGGGTCCAAGCCCTGGACAGATTGTGGGGTTAATATCAGACTCCTTTGCTAGGGCTAGCTCCTCCAGCATGAAACCAGATCTTCAGCATATATAGTTCCACCCCTGGAGCAGTGAGGTCTTGGGCTGGGTGCACTGCTGAGTGACTCAGACTAAAGGGCTTAGTGCTTAGGGCCAATATGCACAGAGGTGCCCCAGGGACCATCTAGACAGGTGCAAACCCAACTGGGCCTTCCCAGCAGGGACAACAAAGAACTGGGTACTGAAAATATAGACACTGAAGGTTCGAAGTCACCAGATACAAACACTGAACGCCTCCCACTGGGAAGCTATACTCCTACCCTGTCAGATTCTTTCAGGACTCCAGCTGGCAGACTCAACTCCCAAACTTAGGACCTCTAGAGTCCAGAGCATCTGTGCTTGGACACCCAGGAGCATACCAGCAGAGCTGCTACATGTTGAATACTCAGATTAAAACACAGAGAGCTCTGACTTGGGAGCAGTGAAACAATCCCAGGCCATTGCTTATTGCCTGGGAGTGGGCTGTACCAGCTCACATTGCTTCTGGCTATTAGGTGCACATTGATCCTGAGAGCAGCTTGGGAGGACGACAAACATGGTCCTACAAGTAAGCTGTAGGGGAGCTACACCGCAGCCAACAGTCTGGTCTGCCAACCTGCACAATCTATACGAGGACCAGTTGGATCCCAGGAACCTACAGGAACATATCCCACCACAACGCTTGACCTGAGTCCCCAAATGGGACAAAACAGGAAGGGGTGAGCTCTGGGAGACACACTGAGAACAAACCTCCACACAAGGTCCCATTCAGCCTGTGGAAAGCTACAGATCACCAAGATCACAGATCACAGGATCCAACTGGTCTTCATATAGATGATGGTGCAGGTTGGCAGGCCAGACTGTTGGCTGGGGCTGTAGCTCCTCTGCGGCTTACTTGTAGGACCATGTTTATCGTCCTCCCAAGCTGATCTCAGGGGGTTCTCACAGGTCACCAAACTATACAACTTCTACACCAAAGCACCCTTCTTGGCACCAATCCCCCAGAAGGCACCAGGAACAAACAGCTAAGAACAACTAAATGGCTAAAAGTCAGGGAAATATGACTCCAAAAAAAATGCAGCTATGCCAGTACAACAAGCCTTGAGCACTCCACCACAGCTGAAACACATGAAAATGATGACAAATCTATATTCTGGAAAGTGATAGAGTCCTTTCAAGAAGAATTTAAATCTCTGAAGGAATTAAAAGATTCCACAATTCTACAAGGGAAAGCAACAGAAATACCATTAGAGATCTCCAAGCCAAAGTGGCTCAACTTGAACAGGAAAGAGACAAGGCAACAGGCAAATTGGAGCAGGAAATGTATAAAATGTTTCAAGACTTGAAATTGGAAGTAGAAGCAATAAAGAAAACACAGAGATAAGAGGGGAAGTGGAGAATCAAGGGAAGAGAACAGGAACTACAGACATGAGTATCAAAAATAGGATACAAGAGATGGAAGACAGGATCTCAGGTGTGGAAGATTAGATGGAAGAAATCAGGACAACAATCAAAGAAAGTGAGAAATCTAAAAAAGTTCTCACCCATAAAATACAAGAAATCAAGGACTCAATGAAAAGACAGAACCTAAGAATTATAGGCATAGAGGAAAGAGAAGACTCCCAACTCCAAGGTCCAGGAAACATCAACAAAATCATAGAAGAAAACTTCCTAAACCTAGAGAGAGAGATACCAATAAAATTCCAAGAGGCATACAGAACACCAAACATTAGATCAGAAAAGAAACTCCTCTTGCCACATAATAATTGAAACTCCAAATGTGCAGAACAAAGAAAGAATATTAAAAGCTGTAAGAGAAAAAGGTCAAGTAATATATAATGGCAGACTCATCAGAATTACACCTGATTTCTCCTCAGAAACTTTAAAAGACAGAAGGGCCTGGGAAGACATCCTACAAGCCCTGAGAGAACATAGGTGTCCAGCCAGACTACTATACCCAACAAAACTATCTACCAACATAGATGGAGAAAACAAGATATTCCATGACAAAATCAAATTTAAACAGTATCTACCCACAAATCCAGCCCTACAGAAGATTCTAGAAGGAAAATTCCAACCCAGAGAAGATAACTACACTCAAGAAAACAGAGGAAAGAAAAAACTCCACTCCAGCTAAACCAAAAGAAACACACAACCACCACCTACACCAAAATAATAGGAAATAACAATCTTTGGTCATTAATATCCATCAACATCAATGGACTCAACCCTGCAATAAAAAGACACAGGCTTATAGATTGGATCCGTAAACATGACCCATCATTTTGCTGCATACAAAAAAATGCATCTCACTAACAAAGATAGATGCTACCTCAGAGTAAAGGGCTGGGGGAAAAAGACACAGGAAGCAAGCTAGAGTAGCCATCTTAATATCAGAGCAAGCCTCAACAGATACAAGAAAATTGAAATAACCCTTTGTATCTTATCAGACCACCATGGAATAAAGCTGGACTTCAACAATAACAGAAACAACAGAAAGCCTACACACACACATGGAAACTGAACAACTCTTTACTGGATGACTACTGGGTCAGGGAAGAAATAAAGAAGGAAATCAAAGGCTTCTTAAAATCCAACAAAAATGAAGGCACAACATACCCAAACCTATGGGACACAATGAAAGCTGTGCTACGAGGAAAGTTCATAGCACTAAGTGCCTTCAAAAAGAAAATTGTGACAGCTCATATTAGTGATATAACAGATGAACTGGATGAATTGGAAAAAAAGAGAGAAGCAAACACTCCCAAGGAGCAGAAGGCAGGAAATCATCAAACTTAAGGCTGAAATAAACAATTTAGAAACAAAAAGAACGATACAAAAAAATCAATGAAACCAAGAGTTGGTTCTTTGAGAAAATCAGCAAAATAGATAAACCCTTAGCCAAATTAATTAAAAGGCAGAGGGGAAAAAACCCAAATCAACAAAATCAGAAATGAAAAGGGAGAAGTAACAACAGACATTGAGGAAATCCAGAGAATCTTTAGGTCGTACTTTAAAAATCTATACTCCACCAAATTTGAAAACCTAAGCGAAATAGACAATTTTCTTGATAGATTCTACCTTCTGAAGCTAAGTAAAGATCAGGTTAACAGATTAAACAGCCCTCTAACCTCTAAGGAAATAGAAACAGTCATTAAAATTCTCCCAACCAAAAAAAAAAAAAAAAAGCCAGGCTCAGATGATTTCAGCATAGAATTCTACCAGACCTTCAAAGACAAGCTAATACCAATATTCTTCAAGCTCTTCCACAAAAGACAATGAGAAGTAACATTGCCAAACTCATTCTATGAGGCCACAGTCACCCTGATTCCTAAACCACACAAAGACCCAACAAAGAAAGAGAACTTCAGACCAATCTCCCTCATGAACATAGATGCAAAAATACTTAATAAAATACTAGCAAACCGAATCCAAGAACACATCAAAAGTATCATGCACCATAATCAAGTAGGCTTCATCCCAGGAATGCAAGGATGGTTCAACATATGAAAATCCATCATCATAATTCACCATATAAACAAGTTGAAAGAAAAAACCACATGATCATCTCACTAGATGCTGAAAAAGCATGTTAAAAAATCCACCATCCCTTCATGCTAAAAGTCCTGGAAAGAATGGGCATATAAGGACCATACCCAGAAATAATGAAGGCAATGTACAGCAAGCCAGTAGCCAACATCAAATTAAATGGAGAGAAACTTGAAGCATTTCCTCTAAACTCAGGGACAAGACAAGGATGTCCACTTTCGCCATTTCTCTTCAACATAGTACTTGAAGTTCTTGCTAGAGCAATAAGACAGCTAAAGGAGATCAAGGGGATACAAATTGGAAATAAAGAAGTCAAATTATCCCTATTTGCAGATGATATGATAGTATACATAAGCAACCCCAAAAATTCCACCAGAGAACTCTTACAGTTAATAAACACCTTCAGCAAAGTGGCTGGATACAAAATTAATTAAAAACATCAGAAGCCCTTCTTTATACAACAAGTAAATGGTCTGAGAAAGAAATCATGGAAACAACACCCTTCACAATAGCCACAAACAATGTAAAATACCTGGGGGTAACTCTAACCAAGCAAGTAAAGGACCTGTACAACAAGAACTTCAAGTCCTTGAAGAAAGAAATGGAAGAGGCCTTTAGAAGATGGAAAGATCTCCCATGCTCATGGATAGGTAGGATCAACATAATAAAAATGGCCATCCTACCAAAAGCAATATACAGATTCAATGCAATTCCTATCAAAATACCAACACAATTCTTTACAGACCTGGAAAAAGCAATTCTTAATTTCATATGGAATAACAAAAAAACCCAGAATAGCTAAATCAATCCTGTACAATAAAAAAGCATCTGGAGGTATCACAATCCCAGATTTCAAGCTATACTACAGAGCAATAGTAATAAAAACAGCATGGTACTGGTATAGAAACAGACCAGTGGATCAATGGACTCAAATTGAAGACCCAGAAATGAATCCACACACCTATGGTCACTTAGTTTTTTACAAAGAAGCCAAAACTGTACAATGGAAAAAGGACAGCATCTTCAACAAATGTGCTGGTCCAACTGGATGTCAACATGTAAAATAATGAAATTAGACCCATACTTATCAGCTTGTACAAAACTTAAGTCCAAGTGGATCAAAGACCTTAACATAAGGCCAGACACACTAAATCTACTAGAAGAGAAAGTGCGAAAAACCCTAGAACACTTCGGCACAGGTGACAACTTCCTGAACAGAACACCAACAGCTTGGGATTTAAGACCAACAATCAATAAATGGGACCTCGTGAAACTGAAAAGCTTCTGTAAGGCAAAAGACACTGTCATTCAAACAAAACAGTAGCCTACAGACTGGGAGAAAATCTTCACCAACCCCACATCTGACAGAGGGCTAATATCCATAATTTACAAAGAACTCAAGAAATTAAATGCTAAGAAACCAAATAATCCAATCAAAAAATGGGGAACACAGCTAAACAGAGAATTCACAAAGGAGGAATTCCTAATGGCTGAGAGACACTTGAAGAAATGCTCAGCATCCTTAATCATCAGAGAAATGCAACTCAAGATGACTCTGAGATTCCATCTCACACCTGTCAGAATGGCTAAGATCAAAAGCTCAAATGACAGCACATGCTGGCAAGGTTGTGGAGAAAGGGGAGCCCTCCTTCATTGCTGGTGGGAGTGCAGGCTTGTGCAACCACTATGGAGGTCAGTCTGGCGATATCTTGGAAAACTTGGAATAGCTCTACCTCAAGACCCAGCCATACCACTTCTGGATATACATCCAAATGATTCCTCACCAAATCACAAGGAAGTTTCCTCATTTATGATCATAGCAGCCTTATTTGTAATACCTAGAAACTGGAAACAACCCAGATGTCCCTCAACTGAAGAATGGATTAAAAAACTGTGGTACATCTACATGATGGAATACTACTCAGCTATCAGAAACAATGCAATTTGCAGCCAAATGGATGGAACTAGAGAAGCTCATCCTGAGTGAGCTAACCCAGACTAAGAAGGATGCACATGGCATCTATTTACTTATAGTCAGATTTTAGCCATATAGTACAGGATAACTATACTATAACGAATGCACCAAAGGGAAAATGAACACAGACTTTTTTTTCCTATCAATGAGACACTTTCCCTAGTGGTGCTGCCTTGTAGGCCTCCAGTGTATGAGAAAGCTCTTGGCCCTCATATGACTGCTGAAATGAGGCGGGGGACTGATATGTAGGGACACTCCACTGCAGAAGAGTGGGATGGAAAGGATAGGTGTTAGAGGGTGGGAGGGTGGGACTGGGAGGGGTAGAAAGAGACACTGTGATGGAGATGTAACCTGAAGTAATAAATAAATATTAAAAACAAAATCAAAAAAGAAGGTATTAAGTAGAAAGAAGGATGTGTGGGGATTCCTGAGAGGAGTGGGATGAGTTTGGGGGTGGATAAGTTCAAAATAGATTATTTATGTGATAAAATCGTGAAATAATAAGAGATATTTTACTTTAAAACATTACAAGAGTGAAATGATTTTATGAGGTAAAAATTCTTATCAAATATTCCTTAATCATAGATTACTTATATTCCTGGACATAAGATAAAGCCTTCAAAGACTTCATTCGAGGAAGCCTTCTGCAATTTCAAGCCTTCTGCAATTTAAAAGTTTCCTTATTTCCACTCTGATGTAGCTAATAAAATACTGCCCAGAGCACTTTGTTTTAAAAGAAAAGCCATTAGTAGACTAACCTCTGATGTTTGAAGAGATTCTTTGGCATAGAAATAATTTAACATGTCCCAACTGTTAGAGGAAATAGGAAGGTGTGGGAGCTTGAAAATGTTCAAAAATAAAAATCTGGTGTGTGTGTGTGTGTGTGTGTGTGTGTGTGTGT